>APFE031552911.1:7142-24433 GCA_000404065.3 Pinus taeda | reverse complement strand
GAATATGGCTAGGAGAAATGTAACACTCGGCGTTGTTACTCCACTAGCGCTGTTACTCCACTAAGTGTTGTTACTCCGCAATTCCTATTATTCCACTGGTGTTGTTACTCCGCAACTGTTGTTACTCTGCCGATGATGTTACTCCGCAATTGCTGTTACTCCACAATTGTTGTTAATCCACTGGTGTTGTTACTCCGCAACTGTTGTTACTCTGGTGGTGTTGTTACAACACAATTGTTGTTACTCCACTGGTGTTGTTACTCTGCAACTGTTGTTACTCCACCAGTGCTGCTACTCTGTAACTACTATTACTCCACCGATGTTGTTACGCTGCAACTACTGTTACTCCACAACTGCTATTACTCTGCAACTGTTGTTACTCCGTAACTACTGTTACTTTGCCAGTGTTGTTACTCCATAACTGTCATTCTCCATCATTGTCATTACTCTCTATTGTTGTTACTCCCTGTTGCTGTTACTCCCTGTTGTTGTTACGCCATCAAACATGTTTCTGTTACTTCGTCAGACATGTTTTTGTTACTCTATCAGACATTTTGTTATTACTCCACCGCAAGGTAGGTCCCTAGGTATGTCTTCGATAACTTTTACGGATTTAATTAAAATATTCCAAAAAGGACATTAATACGTGCCACGGACAACCATAATTAAGTTGGGGGGGAACCGTCATAAGAAATGACGACGTACCACGAAAATGCATTTATGACACATGATTCATACCAAACTAAATCTAATAATTACGATACTTCGTAATCACTACCTTGATGCATTAGAATGCATATTCGTATGCGAAGAGTCATAAGACGCTGCATTAAACCATTGAAATATCCAACAATACCGCCATACCCGCCATCATTCCCAAACGTCCCAGTACTTTTTTCATCTGTTTCCCCAAAGCGACCATGGCGTTATTATAGTTGCCAATGGTATGGGTCCCTGTCATTCTCCCCTACCAGCTAACTGCATTCGTCGTGCTAATCTCCCCTCTATAGAAATGGGTTGATGGTCTGTGCGACAAAAGCCAGAAGATACAACGAGAGTTCGGAACAGTCAGGAGGTATGGCACATCTTTGAAAACACAGGATGGAATGTCTACTTTGACAGGTTGAGGGGGTTGAACGAGGAAATTGCAGCAAAATTTTCACTCAACCTGGCAGAAGAAAGCTCTTAGGTTCGCGGGATAGAAATCCCTATGCCGGAGGAAGCCATTGCAGAAGTTAGTGGGCTCCCTCAAAATGGACAGCGATGGTTTTCAAGAAGGAATTCCCTTCCAGAGTTTCTCGAAGCCTTTTCGCAGGCAGGAGAAAGCATCGTGCAGAAGGGCCGGGGATACGACTGAAACTTGCTACCACATCCATGGGGAGGAGTAGAAAAGTTTGTCATAAAATATATAACTTGTGAGAGGAGATACTCCACCATATTCAAGTATCATCTCCGAATATTGGCTCACCTCTGATTCCCCCAAGCAAAGGCCTTTTCATTGAATTTACCTTATTTCTTACTGATAAGTCTTCATCTAATGGCACATTTGGCTCAAGGGTTGCGACAGGTGTTGGCGGTCATCACTCACCACGGGCTGGTCCAACTGTTGGTGATGAATGCCATCAGACGAATCCCGATCCCATGGGAATTGATTTAGGATTCCACAAAGGAAGAGATAGCAGTCGTTGTGGCTACCAGGGAAGATGAACTAGAAGCCATGGAGGAAGAAAACACAAGAGAAGATGATTATGTTGACCAGGAGGAGCCAGAAGAGATGGAGATGGAAGATGAAGAATTTTAAGAAGAGGTTGCTCCCCAAGAGCAAGCCGAAACCATGGAACCAATGGAAGATGCAGGAGTCGATACAGAAAGGCCCACTAGTACCACGGCCGAGGCTAACCCACAAGAACTAACCTCGACTGTGGAACTAGCAGAGGAAATAGATAGCATGACAACAACAGAGGTAGTACCACAACAAGCAAGGATGGGTGAATTTGTCGATATTGTGACCGAGGATACCCCACAAAGACCTCTTGCCACCATGGAGCCGATGGAGGAGGATAACCTGAATGAAGAAGAGGTCGTGACCACCCTGACCATAGAACCGATGGAAGAGGAGGAACTAGGGCATGAGGCTAGTGCTGCCCCACAAGAACCAGCATCAACCTCGGGACTGAATGTTGAATATCCCTGCCAGTTTTCCTTTTTCTCCTCTATCCCAAGGGGAGCAAGGGTAACTCGTTCCCCTCGGCGCATAGAAGAAGATCTCGCCATTCATTTTGCTTTAAATTTGTCATAAAGACCACAACCGTGTGGGGTGGATGCTACTTAGGTGACAGACACTTCAGAGCTTGAAAGGAGAGAAGAGGTAGAGGTTCAAGAGGCAGGGGAACCGGAAAGGTTTCCAGCAGATGCATTAACAGGAGAGCATCTCGCAAGGGCACCACCGATCGCGGTGAGCACACAACAAAATGAAGTATCCATTGTCGAAGAGGAGGGACCAAGCGAAGCGGTCCTGACGAATGAGCCAGTGGAAAATCCAGGCGAAAACGTTGTGAAGCAAGAATTAATCGAAGAAGAGAGAGCAGTGGAGGAAAACCTGATAGTCGGCATGGCAGAAGCTATCCTGGGGGATTTACCTCCAACTGCTGAAACTGAGGAAGTTTTGGTTAAGCAGGAATGGGTAGAGCTGTGAGAACAAAGAAGACTCCATGTCAAGCAAAAATACCAGCTACAATTTAAAGAGACAATGCATCTTAAGATGGAGGTGAGGAAACTAAGGAAGCAGGTACACAAAATGCAGAAGCGGATTAAGAAATACAAGAGGAAAGATAAAACGTTCAAGGACATAGGAGTAGAAGCAGAGACTCAGGTGGACCAGATAGCCACAACCTCTGCTCCCACTCAAACAAACCCAGTCGAGTGATTGTTCAAAGACCATGAGTATGCCTAATGGCTGAGGTGTAGACTTGGAAATCTACTACAACGCGGTATCAAAATGAGGTCAGAAGAACTCATGAACGAGCCTCCACAACCATTTTTGAATATGTGGAGCAAATAGATATCATGAAATTGAGGCATATGAAGTAGCAGCTCAAGATGGAGCAGCTGGAAAAGCAAGTGGTAGAGCTGAAAACCGATAACGAGCAGATGTTTAATTTGGCACAAGAGGTGATGGCATGTCGTCCCCCTGCTTCTTGTTATTCTTTATTCTTGCATGAATGCTTTCTTTTATTCTACATGGAGAGCATAAAAAATGAGATTAGTTATGAAATAGAGGATGGCGTACAATTCCTCCAAATAATGAGGAGCCATGACATGCCAACTCAGCATTTGATGTGTGAGGTTTACCTGCACGGGTATCTATTGCACCTAGACAGAGAATTCAACTTGGTCCCATATGTGGGGGACATTCATTTAAGGGCCCTCACCTCTTATACTTTTAATCAGATTAGCTAGCAAAAGGCCTTTAACACATTTGAGTCCAATCAGGTCACAAAACCATTTATAGTAAGAGGAGAACATGAAACGTCAATCACCATGTTCACTAAACACAACACCTTTTTGGGAATCAAGGGTAATAAAGAAAGAATGTTGAGGACACAGAATTGGTGCCTTGATCTTTGTGTCACGCAATTGGTCACATTTCAAGATGAGGCCCTTGATTGTTATAAAAAAAGGTGGATGATGTCACCTACAGCTGTCCGGAACAGGAAACCTTTTGGGGCACCAAATTTTGCACGACTGCTCCCCAGAGTGCCCAAGTATGTGGCATGTGTCTGAACATGCGAGGTCTGGTGGATGGGGATCTAATTTCAGTTCCCCACTATCTGGTTTCTAGTAGAAGATTACACCCCAGCATATAATGTTCTGGGAGATTGGTGGAAGGAAGTTCTCCTCTCAGATGATTTTAAAGTTCCAGGTACAGATATGGCTAATGAGTACGATCTCGCCCTACTCCAGGAGGCCAAAAATCTGCGAAACCTAGACCTACAGAGGGCATGCAGAAGGATAGTTGGGGGGATATGTTGAGCACTAAATCGAGCTATCTTTCTCTTGCATTTCAATCACCCTTTTTGACCTCTTTGCAGTTATTTACCTATATTTACTATGCTAAATCTGCAAGGTAATTACCCCCTTTTTCTGTCCATTGGAATATTATATTAATGAAGTAAAGTCACGAGGTTTGCATATTCACTAAAATGTATGTTTTACTACAGCTTCTGGAGAACAGGAACCAATGCTTCAACATCCCATAACAGATTCACAATTCACAGCAACGACTAGCCATAAGGAGGCCACACAGTTGAAGTCACAGATCCCTGAACTATTCTTGGGCCTTTCACTGATCTTGTCTATCTGGTGTTGTTTCCATTCCAAAGTAATGTACATTTCTGGGTATACAGTTACCAGGTTCTAGGGAAAGATGTTGTTTTGCCTCGCTGTGTATAAAAGACATGTTATTCCTATAATTGGGGGAGTCCTAATCGATATTGTAATTTCCCTTTTCAGATTAATAAAGTATCATCTATTTTGCTGCTCCAATCTTCGCTGTGACTAACGCAACCCTGATTAGAGAGTTGGGCCCGCTCTTCTGATCAGGTGATGTGTCTTTCTATGCATGTGTTATTTGTTATTTTATGCTTTCTGTTACAGCGCTTTAATTCTTGTAATCGCTTTTCTGGAGTTCTGTATTTAAGTTAGTTTATAGCAATGTTTTGAATCTTAATCGTGAACCCTTGGTCGGAAAGGATTGTAATTCTGCCCCTGCATATACCTTACATGTTGCCTTGAAAGGATACGCACCCCGATTAAAAAAGGGTGAATAGATCGTTCATACCTGGACCCCAACACCAGATATATGTTCTTAAAAAAATCTCGACATTTTCATAGGTTTATTCCTTAGATATTGCCTCAAAAATCATCCTTCATGCATATATTTATACCTCACTATATTTCCATTCAAAAGGGGAGAATTCCAATCATCCCTTAGGCATGACCTACGTAATAGAGGGAAAATATACCACACATTAGACAGCACATTAAATACCACAAAAGGATATCCAAAATTCATCCTACAATTTCTCCTTAAATATGCCTTGAGGTTGGTTTAGCTCAACCTTGGTTTATTCTATAGTTAGCCCTCATACTTCCCCTAACATATTGACCTATCTTCCTTAGTTAGCCTTGAGGCAACCAGAAAGATCTTTTATCTAGATCAATCAGTGAGTGCGTGTACAAATTTCCTTCACACATGGGAAATAAATAATAGACAAGGGGGTCAATATTTTGGGGGATGACTTAACCTTATCATTTCCCTTTAAATATGCTTTTAAATTTATTTTTTTTAAAGGGGGGATGACACGAACATGAATTCCTAAATGTTTTTAAATCTTGTATGACTCTATGGGATGACATATGCTAGGGGATAGAACATATTCGTAATCATTCAAAAAATCATTTCTCTTCCACCATGAAGATTTAGATGACAAGCCATCTACGACCAAAAATGTCTTAGAGAAGACCATTTTATGATGAGAGTCTCCCTTACATTTTTACTAACCTTGAAAACTTTTCTCTTAATCTTCTAATGAACTTCTTGACCCCCCCTTGCTTTGATATATTCTTCTAACTTTACTTTGACAACACTTCAACACTTTTGACTTCGACATTAATGAAAACACTTAAACAATTATTGATATTAAAACTATGAATTTATTTAAAAGTAGTAAATTTATATTAAAATTATTATTCTGTTAAAAGTTATCAATTGAAAATAGATATTTAAATTTTTTGTTTCATCCAAATTAATATTTGAATTTAATGAACTCAAAGACCTATCATAGATAAATAAACACTCTCTAACATACGCTGATATGCATGATAAATATAGAATGTGTGATTATGGAATATGTGTTGGAAATACTGAGAGAAGGGGGGGGGGGGGGGTGAATCAACATTTCTTAGCAATTAGCACTTTTCAATATTTTCAGAGCATTAGTTAATATTAAATTATTATTAATGTTTATCCAGTAACAACAGTAAAGAAAAGAACACAATAGTCACAAGAATTTTAGGTGATAAACCCCCTCTGGTTCAAAAACCACAGAACGCTTTTCTAATATATTCTTTAATCTTCAACCCCAACTGAAATGAAAGTTACAACTTCCTAGAATTCTAGAAAAGTGTTCTTCTCCATCTCCCACTGGAAGGATTCCAAAACACCCTAGTTTCTTCAATAGTCAACCGAATGGATGCCCCAACATCCTAGACCAACCTACCACCCTGAAGTGTTCACAGGCTCCAACCTATAGGCGACTTCATGGACTTGCCTAACTCCTCCCCGCCACCCTATAATTATTAGAAGTGGGACAAGAATGTGGACTCTTGTACTAGGGACAATGGTCCATGATACAATATGATTTACAATGATTTTCTTGTACTTGACCGAACATCCAATCACATTATGATCTGCAACCAAACCATGACATCATCCAAATAATGACTCCTATACCTCCAAATTGTGCCTCTTTGACTCTAGGAAGATTGACTCTTTTACTATAATTACTCTTTTAATTATAAATCTTTTACAAATTTACAATGATGACTCTTTGACAACACAAGCCTTTTGACAAGACCTGACACTTGACTCAACATTGCTTATTGCATCACTTGCAACTGTTGATGTACTATTGTTCTTGCTTCAAGTAATGTTACTTTGGCATTGCATGTCCTTCTAGTATGTGTGTGATTTATTCTAAAGTGTCATCCTTCCTTATTGTAGCAGACTTACCCTTGACAGTTCATGTTTGGTCCTTACTGTAGTGATCCTTGAATGCATACTTTGTCTTGCCTTCTAGGAGCTCAATATTGAATATTTTATATCTTCGTAATTTCGGATCTCCAATGTCTAAAATTACGTCCTGTGGTAGCCCTTTGATTCCTCTTTCCAACCTTATATCTTTGATCGATATTGGATTCTTCAAGAAAGAGTTATGCCCAATCGCCCACAATGACCTTATTATAGACTCGTTAAGTAGAATGAAATTGTGCGAAGTGCCATGTGTCACTTTTTCAACCTTTGTCCCTGAAAACGATACCCAATAAATGAAAGTTAGTCCTTTTTCTATCATTTTTTTATGAACTTTGAATCTAATTCTCAGAGAGAAAGTTATGATGATTGTTCGGAGATCACCTGTTTGACATGGAATTTGGGAGTCTGCAAAAACCTTAACTTCCTCACATCATATATCAGAAGATATAGCGAACCATGATATAAATTTTAGTCACGAGGTTCATAAATAATTCGGCTCAAATAGGTTTTAATTCCAGATTCTGAAGCTTCGTAGAAAAACGTTATAGAGAAAATCTCGTGATGACCTGTTTGAAGCAGTGAAATCCTAGAATACAAGGCTCTAAACTTTCTTCAAAACAAACCTTCAAACTTGATCATAATTTTGGCCCTAATTAGACCTCAAAGAAACCTTAAACTCCCTACAACAGATCCTGAGAATCTGTCATCCTGTGGACCTGTACACACCTCCATTCCCCCTTTCTACTTAGTTAGATAAGAGAAAGAGTCTAATGAGAACTTCGGAGAATCCCAAGATTTTGGCAAAGATACTTAAATGATTCACGAGTTAATGGTTTGATAAAGAAGTCAACAATTTGTTCCTTTGTGCCAACATATTCAAGATTGATATTCTTTTCGGTGACCCGCTCTCTAATGAAATGATATTTAATCGAAATTTGCTTTGTTTTGGAATGCATCACAGGATTCTTGGAGGTATTAATGGCACTGGTGTTATTGCAGAATATGGGAATAGGCTCATCAAACTTGACTTCAAGATATTGTAAAGTTTGCTTTATCTAGAGAACTTGAGTACAACAAGTTGTTGCCGTGATATATTTTTCTTCTGCTGTGGATAACAAAATTGAAGACTACTTTTCACTTAACCACGAAACAGGGAGACTGCCTAGATAAAATGTTTCTCCATTGGTACTCTTTCGATCATCAACACTTCATGCATAATTTGCATATGTATAAGCTTGGATATCTAGATCATTTCCTTTAGGATACCATAAACCATATTTTGTTGTGCCATTAAGATATTAAAGAATTATTTTGAAGGTAATAATATGAGATTCTTTTGGTGCTACTTGGAATATTGTCACATGTCCAACTGTCTGGATTATGTTTGGCAGAGAAGCTGTCACATATAGAAGACCTCCAATCATATATCTATACAATCTCTATTCCACATACTTTGACGAATCTTCTGAATGTAACTTGCAACCTATTACCATTGAGGTAAGGACAAGCTTGCAATCTTCCATCTTGAATTTCTTGAGCATTTCCTTGATGTACTTTGCTTGATATATAAATATTCCTTTATCCTGTTGAGTTATTTGAAGCCCTAAAAAGTATGTCAGCTCACCAAGTAGAGACATTTCAAACTCACTTTGCATATTTTTGCCAATTGTGTTACTAAATTTGTCATCATTGCTTCCAAATATTATATCTTCCACATATACCTCAATAATTGTTAAGTTATCTTGATCCACTTTCACATAGAGATTGATGTCGACGTTCCCTTTCTTGAATCCTTGTTGATGTAGATATCCATCAAGACGAGCATACCAAGCTCTAGGAACTTATTTGAGACCATATAGTGCCTTATTTAATCTACAGACGTAGTCTTCCTTATCAAAGAGCAGAAAACATTTGGGTTCTTCAATGTAAACTTCTTCTTCCAATTCATCATTTAGAAAGGTTGACTTAATGTCCATTTGGTACACCTTGATTTCTTTCGGGCATGTATAAGCGAGAAACATCATGATAGATTCCATTTTGGCAACGAGGGAAAATGTTTCTTCAAAATCAATTCCTTCTACTTGTGCATATCCTTTGCAAACTAATCTTGTCGCATTCCTAGTAACCTGTCCATCCTCATTCAATTTGTTTCTGAATACCTATTTAGTTCCAATAACATTTTTATCTTTTGGTCATGGAACCAATTCCAAAGTGCCGTTCTTCTCAATTTGATCCAGTTGTTCATTCATAGCTGCTACCTAGTGTTCATATTGACTAGCTTCCTCAAAATTGTTTGGCTCAAAAGTTGTTAAAAGAGAAAGGTGGGCTCGCTGTGATGAATGCAGCTGTTGACTTCTTCTGGTTCTAATTCCTTCATTTATGTTACTAATTATTTGATTTGACGAAGTATTCTTTGACACCATTCTTTTAAAACTTTTGGAGAAGTTTCTTGTACATACTGGTAATCATTTCTGATCTCCTCATGGTTGACTATTGTTTCCTTATTCTATTGGTCTTATTCTGGAGTTTCTTCTTCATCCTTCATAGATTCTACCTCATATTTTCTTTAAGAGACAATCTTATCGTTATCCACTATTTGTTTTCCCCTCAGATTCTAGCATCTATAAGCCTTCCTTTTGAGTGAATAATCAACAAAAATACCTTCATCAACATGGGAATCGAACTTGCTCAATTTTTTGTCTTCTATTTTGATGTAGCAATTGCTTCCAAATATTTTTAAGTATTTGACATTAGTTCGTTTTCCTTTCCATACTTCGTATGGATTCATGTTACAATTGTTCTTGAGCAGACCTTTGTTTATAATGAATACAATTGTATCGATTGCTTTAACCCATAATTTATCATCTAATTTTGAGTCATTCAACATTTTTGTGTCCATTTCTTGTACAGTTATGTGTTTTTATTTCAGAAACTCCATTTTTCTGTGGTTTTCTAGGTGTTGATAATTTCCTTTTCGTTCCATTTTCGTCACAGTACTATTGAATTACCTTGGAAATGAATTCTCTGCCATTATCTAATCTTAGAAATTTGATATTCAAATTGGTTTAATTTTTGACCAATTCCTTGTAGATTTTAAAACACTCTAATGCATCTTACTTTTTCTTTAAGAGACTGACAATTGTCATTCTAGTGTAATCGTCTATCATTATCATAAAGTATAATTCTTCGTCTAATATTTTTGTTCTCATAGGACCACATAGATTAGTATGTATCAATTCTAATTCACTTGATGCAGAAGGTTATTTTGCCTTGAACTTAATATTGTTTTGCTTTCTGTGCCGACAAGCTTCACATATCATATTGGTAGGTTTTGAAATTTTCAACATATCTCTTACTGCTTCCTTTTTGTTGATCCTGACCAAATTGTCGAAATTTATGTCCCATTCGTTTGAGCCATAACCAACTTTCATATTCTTTCGCCAAAAAGAACCCTTTAGGTGGCTCATCCAAAATATATATGTCATTCAGAGCTCTGCTTGTTGTAACCACAATTTTATCAAACTTGCCTTTCCTAATTTCACATTTCTTAGAGTTGAATAGTATCATGTGTCCTTGATCGCACATATGTCCAACATTGAGTAGATTGTGATTCATATTTTCAACCAATAACACATCCTTCACTAATGCATCCTTGCTTCTAAGAGTGACCGTTCCTGCTCCTATGACTTTTGAAGACTCGTCATTTCCAAAAGACATTGTTCCATCCTTCTTTTCCTTCAAGGATATGAACTTAATTCTATCTCCGGTCATATGCATTGAGAAACCACTGTCAACATACCAAACATTTTTGTTGCTTTGAGCCTTTATTGCAAGAGCACATTTTTTAGTCTTCCTTTTCCATATTTATTCATTCTAATTTAGCAAGAATTCTTTTGAATAACTTCTAATTCTGCAATCTTTAGCGAGGTGTCAAAAATTGTTACATTTGTAACATTCGACATCATCTCTCACATGATCAAATCTATTGGTATTCTACTGAGTTTCAGAATATCCATTTCTGAAATACCTCTGGTAACTATATTCATTCCAAATATACGTGTGACATTCTACAACTCTATGTCTGAACCTTCCACATGGATAACAATGACCATAAAATATAGGTTGGTACCTGGGAGGAAATATTCTTCGAGGAATTTCCTTCCAAGGTTCTTCTTGCGAGTCTTGATCTCTTGTTTTAGCTGAGAGGTTTTCCTGCTTAGTATATTTTTCATATCCACCTTCTTTTGTTGTCATAGAAGGACTTGACTCCTTTTCGGATTTTTCTTTGTAACCAAGACAAGTCTTCTCACTACATGATCAAATGATTGTTGATGATTTCTTCCAATGCCTTTGAGTTGTTGGAATAGTTTTGAAGATTTTTTTCATTTTTTACTTACTTTCAAATTGAGACTATCTCAACTTCTAGTGCTTCTCTTTCCTTGTTTCTTTCCTTTAATTATTTCTTGAGTGATTCTACAATTAGTTTGTATTCTTCAAACTTGATTTTAAGATTTAGGACTTGTTCTCTTTCTGTCTTTAATTTGTCTTCAAGAGTATTGACGTGCTTCTTCTCGAACTTAAGCTCTTTGATAACCTGGATCACTTCATTTTGAAATTCAACCTTAGTTATCTCTTCTTCTTCGTATCCTTCTTCGTCAAATGCCTCTTTCTTATTGTGCTTGGCCATAAACAAAACTCTTTCATTGATTTCTTCTTCATTATCATTGTCTTCATCGGATGAGGATACATCATCTTTGGATAAATTTTTTTTATTAAACCATTTCTTATTACCTTGCTTGTTTAACTTCCTTGGGCCTTTCTTTTCATTCATAAAAACCTCATTTTTGTGAGGACACTTGGATGCAAAATGCACAACCTCACCACAATAAAAACATACCATTGGAATTTTACCTTTGAGTTTTCCCATACATGTTCTCATCTTTCATGTGAAGTAAGAAAATTCTTTATCCAAAAATTATTCTTCATCTTCTTCCTTTTCTTCATCTTTATAGCTGCAAGTTTTGGAATTTTGAGTCTACCTGTCCTTACCATTATTCTTGGATGCAAAAAATGTTGTTTCTAAGTGATATGTGCCACCCTATTCTTCAATTCTCTTTTCATATTTCGTAAGAATTCAATGAAATTTATCTATGCTGAGATTGGTCAGATCCGATCTATCTTCCAAGACAAGTACATTTGGGTTGAATCTTGCTGGCAAGGTTCTGAGGATCTTTCAAACAAAAAATTTCATGTCAACATGTTGTCCAAAACCTTCCAATGCATTTGTTGTTTCATCAACAAGGTGAAATTATGCAACAATATTTTCATCTTCCTTCATTTTGAGTTGCTCGAATTATTCCCTATAAATTTGAAGCTTTTCTTCTTTCAGCTTTGTGTAACCTACATATATATTTTCAAGCTTGCCCCATACATATTTAGTAGTTTTACAGCTCAATACCTTAAGATAAAAAGGTTCGATAAGTACACTGATAATAAGATCTTTAGCCTTTGCATGATATACCATATTTTCCTTACCTTGTTCATCCTAGGTCAATGTGAAGCCTTTGTCAATGATTTCACATACTTCATATCCTTGTGCCAGCAAATGAACCTTCATTCTTCCACTCCAAAGTGCAAAGTTATTTCCATTGAACAATGGAACTATATTCTTAGTATAATCTCTGATATCCTTCCAGTTGTTACACTGTTATTGAAGGAACCAAGCTTTGATACCAATTGTTGGAACTACTAAGAGGGCGGGTGAATCAATATTTTCTTAACAATTAACACTTTTAAATATTTTCAAAGCATTAGTTAATATTCAATTATTATTAATGTTTATCGAGTAACAATAGTAAACAAAATAACACAATAGGCATAATAATTTTAGGTGGAAAACCCCCTTGGGGTCAAAATCCACCGAACGCTTTTCTAATAAATTCTTTAACCTTCAGCCCCAATTGAAATGAAAGTTACAACTTTGTAGAATTCTAGAAAAGCTTTATTCTCCATCTCCCATTGGAAGGATACCCCAATGCCCTAGTTTCTTTAGTAGTCAACTGAATGGATGCGACCTGCAACCCAACCATGACATCATCCCAACAGTGACTCATATACCTCCCAACAATGCCTCTTCGACTCTAGGCAGATTGAATCTTTTACAATAATGACTTTTTTAATGATGACACTTTTACAAATTTACAATGATGACTCTTCTATAGCACTCGCTTTTTGACAAGACGTGACACTTGACTCGACATTGCTTCTTGGATCACTTGGAGCTACTGAGGTACTATTATGGTTGCTTCAAGTAATGGTACTTTGGCATTGCATGTCCTTCTATTATGTGTAGAGTTGTTCAAAAGTGTCATCCTTCCTTGTTGTAGCAGACCTACCCTTGACTGTTGATGTGTGGTCCTTACTACAGTGATCCTTGAATGCATATTTTTTCTTTCCTTCTAGGAGCTCGATATTGAATCTGTTCTATCTATGTAATTTCAGATTTCCAAGGTCTGAAATTTTGTCTTGTGGTAGCTTGCTGAGTCCTATTTCTAATCCCATGGGTTTGATCAAGATTGGATTCTTCAAGGAATAGTTATTCCCAATCTCCCACGATGACCTGATTATAGACTCGTTGAGTAGAGCGAAAATATACAAAGTGTCATGTGTCCCTATTTCAACCTTTGACCCTGAAAATGATACCCAACAAACTAATATATGTCCTCTTTATGTCACTATTTATGAAATTTGAATCCAAGCTCAAAGAGAACATTATGAATATTTTTTTGAGGTCACTTGTTTAACATGGAATTCAAGAGCCTACAAAAACCCTATCTTCCTTAGATCCTATCTCTGAAAATATAGCGAACCAAGATTTGAAATTAATTCACACAATTCATCAATATTTTAGCTCAAATGGGTTTTAATTTACGCTTTTGAGGCTTCGTAGAAATAATTTTATGGGTAAACTTCCACGATAACCTCTTTAAGCAACGAAATCCTAGAATACAAGGCTCTAAACTTGTTTGAAAACATACCTTCAAACTTGTTCATAATATTGTGCCCTAACCAAACCTTAATAAAACATTAAACTCCCTGCAACAGATCCTGCGTTAGAAGCTCACGAGGGCTAAAAAATTACATAGGTCTTCTCACAAGTTAGTTCGTTGAAAAGTGATTACTAGGTGAGTATATGAGGGTCACTATTTATAGAAATGTATTCAGTTGAGAGGGTCCTCAACAAGTGAACATTGGGGAGATTTTAGGAGCATAAAATACTATTAAGTATTTACTATTCAATGACCACAACCAACGATGAGTGCCATGCCACAACCCCATGGGGTTTTAGCCCACTAATTGGGGTTACTAACTTCAAACATGAATAACTCTCAAACCGTGAAGAACTACGTGGCGTGCCATATATCAAGGGGAACATCTTGACGAGTAGAATCCATATAGAAGGTCCTTGAGTTAGAATAGGATGAGTTGTCAATTCAAAATTTCCATGTAATATCTGGGTATCCCTTGGTGCTTCCTAGGTTGACATCAATGACAACCACTGATCAACAATATGAAATTGAAAGACCCATCATAGATAATATAAACACTCTCTAATAGATGCTTATATGCATAGTAAATATAAAAATGTATGATTATGGAATATGAAATTAAGGAATCTACAGCTTGAAACATAAATATAGAGATATAAAATGAAAAAATAATTTTTTATAAATTATTAAAAAAAATTTAGTCTAGCGTGAAAAAAATGAAAATTTTTAAACCATTAATTAAATTAATAAAAAATTAATACAAATTTATTTCCCATACAAATAAGAAAATAAAAAAAAAAAAACATTATCTATCTAATAGCCACTATATTAGAAATAGGAAATGTGATTTTATTAAGGTAAGTCAACCAATAATATATAATATAAAACAAAATTGCAAAAAATCTAAAGAATGGCAATGTGTTAAGAATGTTAATATTATAATGTGTTTGGTTTAATTTTAAATTCTTTATATTTTTTATATGGAGTAATTATTTATCAATTAGCTATTTTTATTTAAAAGTATTAATATATTATTTAAAACAAAAATTTTAATGGACAAAATATAAGAAGTCTTTAGGTGATTATTGATATGCCTTCATTGAGGATATTTATTATAGATCATTCGCCATCTTTATTGATTTTGTCACTCATAATATAAGAATAGATGGATAGGTTATTGGTGACACATGCTAGCGAGTGGTATAGAATGAATAAGGTTAATCATTTTAATCATCTTATCCATTATTTGTTGATTCATTTTGTTGGAGTAAATTCTACTTGTGATAAGGGAATGAGGGAAGTTAGGGATAAAAGATACTTGAGCTCTCTAAACTAGCTAAGTCATTATGTTAACTTATAGTTATAAATGATATTATATATATTCAAAATGTAAAATAAAGGGTGGTTTAATTTAATAGATTTTCCTCTAGGGTTTTTTGATCTTATGTTCGTGTTTCATATTTCTTCATATCTATTTGCATGTGTTTGTTAAAGGATATTAAAGCCAATAATTTGTATTAGAGTTAGAAGTGCTTAAAATATGGAGAGGTTTCCATCAAATCTCATATCTTTATAATTTCTTGAAAGAGCGAGACAGGGGATCGTGTGTTTCCTGTGTAAATGTATCATAGGTAGACTATGAACATGTGAAGAAATTAATGTGATAAGAGAATGAACTAAGGTACTACACTTGATATCCCCTGAATTGTAGTGGTTATGATTTAACTTTAAATAATTATTTGGAAATATATTATGAGTGTGATAAAGCTCATAAAGGTTAAATGTAAATTTGTATTTATGATGTTGTTAATAAAATAAAATATCTGCAAATTGATGCTAAAGTTACACATGGATAAATGAGTTATGGTGGCAATTTAATTATCGATATTGATTACCACTCATTAAGTCCTAGGCACCTAATATAAATGATTATATTATTAATGATAAATTGATGCTGAAGTTACACATGGCTAAATGAGTTATGGTTGCATGTTAATTATCGATATTGATTACCACTCATTAAGTCCTCGGCACCTAATCTAAATGATTAGATTATTAATGATCATGGAAATAATTGATCATTAAGTGCCCTAAAAGATAGGAGGTTGTCTTGGTGAATGGGGAAGTGGATCTCATAAATGAGCTAGTAACTACCTTCCACTTGTTTTGTGAGGTGGACATAGTTTCCAACTACGAATTGATTGGTAAGAGGGTAATCCAATTTTTGTCATGTTAGTAGAAAAAGGAGTCACTGATATCTAATATGAGGAGAGGAAAGAAAATGAGAGAAGTGAAATAGAAAAGAAAAACTTCCATAGTGCTCAGGGGGACACTTTTGAACGAAGGCGTAAGGTTAGGAGGAGTTTCTTAGCTCCAATAATAGTTTCCTAATACATAGTTTTTCAAGTCATATCCTAAAATTTCTCAATGCCTTGAAGCAAATATTTTATTCTATTAAATTTAATATGTTCTGCAAATTTAGAATAGGAAATAGAATGTTAGAAAAAGTAATGGAAAATTCATGTATTTGGAATCGGAAAGGTTATAGTAAATGCTGAAAAAATTCTCTTATGTGATTTCTACTGAAAGACTTTGCTTAAGAAGATAATTTATTTACTTAAATGTGTTACCGTTGAAGTCCATTATTTATGTTACTATCTGAAGAATATGTGAAAAATAGCAAAAAATAGTTGTATCTTATGGAATATTTGTTTAATAGAAATATACATAAGTATATAGAATGTATATACATATTTATGATTCTAAAAGTAGTGTAAAATGTCATAGTTATCTTTAGAATCATAGAAATCATAAAGACCTAATTTAATAGTAGTATATACCTATCATAGAAATCATAAAGACCTAATTTAATAGTAGTATATACCTATAAATACGCACACACAATAAAATGCACATACACTAGAAATGGACATAAATATTTAGATGCATATATATACATTCATGATTCTGAAAGTAGTGTAAAATCTCACAGTTATATTTAAGTTAATAGTAGTATATAATTATAAATGTACACACATACACGAAAATAACTATATTCCTTGGATAAAGAATTAAAGTATAATACAAAGAGTATATAAGTAAAGACATACATATACAACCAACATTCACAAGTGTAGCAAATCTACACATAATCTCTAGGTATTTAAAAATTGAAAATATATTAAGAAGTTCAAAATATATTCATTTCTGAATATAGTTGTAGAACAAGATACTATTAAAATACATATATTGTATAAAAAGTTGAAAGTCAATGATATATTGTATAAAAAGTTGAAAGTCCTCATTGAGTTATAATTATAATTAGTTATAATTAGACAAAGAAGCCTTTTTCCTATCTCTTATTTCCATTCTCTTATTTCTTTCTCTTTTCCTTTTCTCTTATTCCTCTTTCGCCTTTCCTTTCCCCC
>APFE031552908.1:36950-68430 GCA_000404065.3 Pinus taeda | reverse complement strand
ACCTTCTCCTTTATATGCTTTTATCCCTTGTCACCTATGTCTACGACAAGTTTTTACAACATCCTTTTCTCCCCTTTCACTTACGTCAACTCCAAGATATTACCCACAAATGTATACATGTCTATCTAGGTCTTATACTCTTATAACCATATACATTTTTACGAAATTCATCTCAAAAGTAATTATTGTCTTTGTTGTTGTCATTCATCACTCGTATTATCATTCTCTCATGTTTATACACTTTCTTACATTAGGTTCTCTCTTCACTAGCTCTCACTTTTGTCATTGCATCTCACTTTGTTAGACCTTTGTTTCCTCCTAAACAATGTGTAAATATAGAAGTCAAATCCCAACCTAGTCCGATTTTTTTAAAGAAACTAAATAATGTACAAATTTATAACCAAAACACAGAGATATTATAAAACTTTACTTTTATTAATAAAAATGTTGAAACTATATACATGCAAAATGAAAAAAACTACCTCAAATGGTGGTAGCTTTTCTCTGAGAAACAATGCGATGAATATGTGTATTTATCAAATTGTGTTACAATGAATATCACAAACCTTTCTATAACAAAGAAGAAATGAGAACCTTGAAAATCCAAAAAATTAATCATAGGAGATGAAGCGACAAAGGGTTTTGGGGCTAGACGAGGTAAGTTGAACGTCAACTTCCTATGGTCATAACATTGTCATACAATGTTTATTTGGTGTGCATGATAACCCATTAGATAATTCTATCTGAGAAGTACATTTTTTTATTTACGATGATAGTCTTTGACTTCCATTAGCCTATTTCACCAAAAATTGTCGTTCGGGGCCTCGAAATAAGTTAAGAAATTTGGGACGTAAAATCTTTCAAAAATAAAAGATTGCCAAAATAGAAAAAATGTGCTATGAACTAGTGAAACATGTGGGTTCTTATTGATATCTACTAGTATCAATCCTTCGTGCTTGTGAGGCAATGGCCTCGGTTGGATTGAGTTCCTCCTTGAGATAGGGAAACTTTGTTGAAAAATTGACTAAACGGAGAGGGGGTGGGGGTGGGGGTGAATGAATTTAGTATATACATGGACATTAATTTTCTTTTCATTCATATCATTAATTGATACATAACATGAACATCTTAACAAATAATAAGCAACATATGGATATGTGATCAACAAGTAATTAGTAAACCAAACCAGATACATGAACACATAATAACAACACATGTTGACACATTTTATTATTGTTATGATGTAAAGGCAAGCTCCTACTCCTTATTACATCTAATTTTCTGTAGGCCCCAACCTATAGGAGGCTGATACCTCCATTTTTTGCAAGTTGCAATATGCAAGGAAGCTCCAACTACCATATGTTTTTTGTAGACTAAAACCCACAGGAGGCTTCTACCTCAACCAACTCCAACTGGATATTTATCAAGATTCAACTTAAAAGGATACTACCATCCCCTTATGCAAACACGAAATAACAATGTACTGGTTTACCTAGTCATAAAATTTCCATATCTCTATCTTCATTTCTACATCTTCTTCCCTTCAAATATGCTTCACATCAGCTTCATAAGTTCCAGGTATTTAATGCATAATAGTTCAACTAACTCCCCCACATTCATCCACTCTCTAACCTCTCTTATGCCTTCCAAAATCACATATTTTACACAGATGGTTTTTTGCATGTTTGTATCCCACATAGGAATATGAAGTGAATAGACTTAACTCTTTGCCTTCCACTCATTCGTTTCCAAACTCTTCATATCTTGAATATTAAAAAAAAAAAAATTACTTCATCGAATACTCATTTCAACCACATGTAATCAGTAAATGGTTCAACCTAGTGCCAACATCAAATACAAATCTATTTCTTATTAATGCATCACAAAAATCTTTGTGTTTTCCTTGGAGTCTTACCTTTGCATTATAACAGTTAAGCTTAAGGAACAATTTTACATCACACGAGATTATGTAATATAGTAATTTCTGCAACATTATCAAAACATTTTAATGTATCACAACTCTTCCTCCTTCTTTTGCTCCTTTGCATTCTATTACTTCCTGCTATTCCTTGTGTTGTTGTTCTTTGTGTTGTTTCTCCTGCATCCCTTTCTACTCCTTCTGATACTCTGTTTGTTGCACATTTTCCATCAAAGACAATACTTCCAATAAACTTCTCCTTAGCATGGTTGTTGGTAAGCCCATTGCCTTGGTGGAGTTGACCTACATTGATAACCTGATATAGCTAGATCCTCTATTGGTGACTTCTCTTAATATGTGTCCACGATATGATAACTTGTGGCCTATTCAATGCAATATATTTTGTGCAGTGGCGTTGTTAGCTATGACAGGATTAATGATGTGTCCAACAATGGTGGAAAGTATGGCTAAACACAATCCACATTGAACACTAGGTGTAGGAAAAGGAAGCGAGGAGATGCATACCTCAAGAGTATTTTTGCACACAACATTGGTGATAGTATAAGGTCCATAATGGAGTGACTGAAGCTTCCAATGGGCCCCTCCAAGGAATTCCTTTTGCAAATGCAACCAAAACGTATTTATTACTTGAAACTTGTGTGGAATTTGGAGTTAATCAAGGTGTTGTTTGTACTTATCATTAGATTTTTGCAAGATACCATGGACCCACAGACAAATGTGTTGAATATGTTCAATGAATGTGCTAGTTTTTTTGGATTTATATTGAACATGTGAAAATTTTCACTATGTAGTTGCAAGTGGTAGTGCAACATCAATGGGACCTAATGATTGAGCTCGTAGGTCCACTTGAAAGGGGCTATGGCCAGTTAAGCGACGAAGAGCTTTATGGTATTTATGTTGAACATAAGGGAGACTCTCATCGCATGTTTGTTGGTGGTTGGAGCTATACATGTGAGAAATGTACATGATCATCTAGTTGATGACCTCTATCTTACAAACAATTGGGGGTGGAAGCTAGTTGCTTTGGTGAGTTTTGTGTCCAAAAATGACCAAAGGCTCGACTATAATGTGGTTAAAAACCTACTCTTTCAATATAATATAATGGTATAGGGGATTCTAAAATGAAAGTACACCTATTTGAAGAGAATCTTAGAAATCGCTTTTGTTGTGAGACTCCTCTTCTATGCAATCAAAACAGTTATTTTATATAATATATTAATGACCACAAACACATAATCTTTACCATGCCTCATAAAAGAAAGGCTAGACATATAGTCCATCCGGATACATACCTAGGGCTACTTACGAGTAGGAAGAGTGATGTATAATCCTACTTCTAATTTTTAGTTTGGTATTGATGTAGGAAGTGTATGACTTGATATAGTTTCTACCATCTTGTTGAAGTTTTAGTTATTGAAATATCTTCTATAATACTACCATTGTATTCTCCACACAAAAATTCCATGTTACCTTATTGTAATATGACACCCAAATCAACTTGGCATGCTCACTTGAAGGAATATAAAGATGTCTCATGTAGCACAATTGTACTTGATCTTTAAATGGTTGTTGTAGGTATATATAAAATTTATTATGGTGATCATTCCATTATGTCTACATAAATCGAAGAGGCTTATCTCCTTCAACAAAATATAATTTTTCCATTGTCAACAACCTTGCACAACAAAACACATCTCCTTATCATAGGCGTGGTATCTATAGATATTATAAGAGAGTTTTTCACTATAATAGACTTCCATATTTCCTTATGTAATCCCTCCTCCCACATTTACACGCTTTTACAAGCTCTCCAGGGTAAACGTGAGTTGAGTGCTACTATGACATGGCCTGAACTCCAAGTTCTAGTTATGGAAGTGGGACCTAGAAACTGAAATTTTATCTCGATTCCCCGGGGACTACAGATCATTGAAGAGCCTGAAAACCACCCTACGTGATCAATCCTTTAGCAAAAACTCACTTTCATCGAGTTAACTTGTAACACCTGCTCCTCCTAGGTCCACCCAAGCAACATGCTAGGTGGGGTAAACATGTGACCGGAGAGACTACTATAAGGGATTCAATGTCCTTGGTGACCTTAAGGAAATGGAAGTAACAAAACATATCAAACAAACCCATCCACATCAGCAACAACACCCTAAGGAGACATTTCAGCCACTCAGGCATCTTGTCTCTCTGTCCCACTGATGATTCAAGCCTTTTAACCCTTGGTCACTCTCATTCTATGGCCATGAAAACGTCCAACAACCCAAATTCACACTCATAGGCGTATGTGCCAACAACTATGGACTTTTATCAACATAACTATGCCAACAACCCCAACAATTGAGCCACTTTTTTTCCATAATCCCGACCTCTTTCCTGAACTTGCTACAACCTTCATAGTCCATCAAGCACATCATAACATGCTGATAAATAAAAAATCAACCTCAGGACTAGGATCGAGTTGATATTCTATCAAACACTTGGCATCAATGCAACCTACAGGTCTAGGATACAAGACAAAGCATAAATGACTGAAAGAACTTATGAAACATCACCAAAAGGATCGCCTCCTTCTCCATTAAACTAATATAACATCATTTAGGTCCTACACCACTCCATTCAAACATTACAAGTAAGTACATGAAATAACCATGACATGAACTAGTGATATAACCATGCTTATAAACAACATAAAACCATAAAAATATCAGAGATATGGTAGCCATTAAATACCAATATAAGCCAATGCAAATGTAATATAACTTAGCTTTTATTAATCATATGAAAATCTGATTAGGTTCGGGACTTCCACATACCACCCAACCATAGACACGGTTGAACCAAATCCCTCTTTCACCCAATCACCCCCATGCCATATTCCAAGCATGAATGTGGGATCTCAATGGAAAACTGATCCAAGAACAACGAAGGGAATCTAGAGATTAAACCACCTCCACCCTCACCAAACCGTGATCACACCAAAACTAGTGCTCTGATCATAACCGAACCAAACTTGGAATGCAATTCAGAATGCATCATTATCCATGAGGAATTTTTTGTATCCTTGTGCCTCATTTTATACCCCAATCCAATCCTAGAATACTAGGCCATAAGCTAACACTATTCTCTCAATATTTACCATAATCCAAACCTGAATCACTAGGCCCTAAGTGAGACTTCTCCCTTAGGCCTTACTATGTGTCCCACCAAAACCAGTCAAGGGATTCCTAGGCCTTTGGCAATGAAACTTGAGACCACCTCTGCCCCTGATTCTGAAATCCATTCAACAAACCAAAGCTCGAAACCAAGATAAACATCCCAACATACCATGGCATCCAAAAAAGTCAAATCCATGCCACTGATGGGAAGAGAACCATACACCAACATGCAAATCCATGCATGTCTAAACTAACTAGAAAATCACACATGCAAAAGGTTACCTGCAAGTATTCCTATTGAAGTTTCTTGATCTTAATCTTCTTCCTTGATCCTTGCTTTCGTTCCTTTCCCTTTGCTTGTTTTTCCTTCCTTTCTCCAAAGCTAGAGTGCTTCATGAAAAATCTAAGTGACCAAGAGTCAGAGAGAGAGAGAGAATTATTATAAAAATCCATACTTGAACTGAAAAAAGGTTACCAACTGATCCCTAGAAGCCTTTGTATTAATAACACCTCTATTTTGTTCATTTTTCAGTATTTTCCTTCAATTTACTCCTCACATGCAACCTGTGACCTTTTACCTTCCTTCTCTCCTAATTTCCTTTATTTTCATAAATAAATGTACCCAAAATGCCTTTTTTTCCTTTTAATGCCTTCACCTTTGCCTTCACTAGTTTTCCTTAGCCAAAACACACATCCCATGATGCCCACTAGGATATCTTTGCCCACCATTCAACTTGGAATGAGTGTCCCTTAATCGTGGTCTTATTGTTCCTTTATTAAGTTTTATTACAATAAATTTTCATGAGGGCTATTACAAAACCCTCCCCCTTGGGAACACCTTCCCAGGTGTTGAACCACACCATGACCTTAACAAAAATGCTAAAAAGAAAACATAGTGTCGATGGAGCTTTATAACTTAGCTCGATGTAGTATTCATAATGAAAGACCTGCCCAATAACAAAACATCATGACAACATGAAAATATAATAACCATAATAACATGACACCATACCACTTATTGAAGCTTTATAACTTAGATCATGGTGTTATTTACATTTGCATACATATACATACATTTACCAAAACATCAACAAGCACATGCCAAACATATACCATCATAAAAAAAAAACTTCTTTCCCTCTACTCATAAACAATGAAGGATACAGGGCCCACATTTGATTAGCCATCTCCCATGTAGCTTCTCCTAGCCCAAAGTGCTTTGACTAAACATTAAATTTCTCTATGGCTATGTTCCTGAGCATGAGATGTTTTCACTGCAATATGCAGTAAGGCTCTCACGGGAACTCTCCTTTCTCCACCTGCAATATAGACCAATCAATAACATGGTCAACATCCTTTATATACTTCTTAAGCAATGAAATCTAGAAAACATCATGGATTCCTAGTCTTGGAGGTAGGGCAAGTCGATATGCCACTGCTCGAATTATCTCAAGGAAATCAAAAGGCCTGTAATACCTTGGTGCCAATTGGGCACATGAACCAATCCCCAAAGATATTTTATTTGGCTTGATGCATAAATGCACATGCTCCCTAACTTGATACTCCTTGAACACCCTATTTTGATCCACTTAACTCTTTTTTCTATCCTGTGTTTCCTTTAGATTCTTCTTTATAACCTCTATTTCTTGTTCCATGTCTGCCAACATGTTTGCTCCAAATAATACCTTGTTCACTGGATCACTCCAGATGATGGGAGTGCTACAAATCTGTCAATACAATGCCTTGAAAGGGCTCATCCTCAAGGACTCTTGATAGCCATTTTTTTATGAAAAATACACCAATGGAATATAATCCTCCCATTTCTTTTGTTGGTGCATCACGTACATCCTCAACATATCCTCCAAGATCTTGTTGGCCCTCTCTATCTATCAATTTTTTTGCGGATGATAAACTATGTTGAAGGCCACCCCTGTGCCCAAGCCTGCAAATAGCTCCTTCCAAAACTTGGAAGTGAACTTTGCATCCCTATCTAACACAATCCTATTTAGAACACCATTTAGTCTCACTATCTCTATGATATACTCTTTACTAGAATGAAGTCAGGTAGCTTTCTCAACCTATCAACCATGATCATAATAGAATCATGCTTCTTTACTATCTTCCGAAGACCTGTGATGAAATCCATGGAAATGACCTCCCATTTCCATTCCAAAATCACTATAGGCTCGAGGAAACCAAATGGATGCTTACATTCTACCTTGAGCTACTGACAATCTAAACATCTAGCCATGAACTCTGCCACTTCCTTCTTTATATTCGGCAAATAGTAGAACTTATTTACCTCCGTCAACATATTTTGATATCTTGGATGACCCAAGTATTTGTTGGTGTGAAACTCCCTCAAGATAAGCTTCTTGAGCTCACTGTAATTTGACACATAGATCCTGTCTCTAAACCTCACCAAACAATCTATTGTGAGATGATAGTCTTCATCCTAATCACTTGTACCTACACTTGTACATGTACCTATCCCTATACCTATACCTGTACCTATTCTTTGTTGTAACATGTGCATAATCTCCATGTATTTGTCATCCTTCTTTCCTACCTATAAGATCATATTGTGTAACTCTGTCCCATAAAAGCTCATTGCTACTATATGATTTACCTATACCTTCCTCGTAAGATCATCCACAACTCAGTTCTCTTTGTCTTTAATGTATCATATCTTGCATTTAGATTCATCTAGCCAAAAAAATACCTCAACCCACTTTGATTTCTCATCAATCTAAACCTCCTACATAGAAGATAGTGTATCCACATCTTCAATGCATGTACAACTGCCTCTAGCTCAAGATCATGCATTGGATAGTTCTACTTGTGCTCATTCAGTTTATGTGATTCACTGAACACTACTTGTTATTCTTACATCAGAACTCCACCAAGTCCTATCTTGGAAGCATCTATACACACTACAAAATCCTATTCTAGATGCACAATCTTTAACATTGGTGCATGTGTCAACAATTGCTTAAGTTGCTCACAACTAGCCTCACATTCTTCTATCCATTCAAACTTCTTACCTTTCATCTACAGTGATATGATATGAGCCTCCTGTAGTAACCTGCCAATCCCATAAATGATCTCACCTCATCCACATTATTAGGAGCATTCCACTCCATGATGGCCCTTATCTTTTTTGGATCCACTCCCATGTTGTCCTTGGAGACAACATGCCCCAAATAATGTACCTCAGTCTAAAAGAAACTTCACTTGTTAAGTTTAGCATACAAATGATGCTCCCTTAGTAATCCCCACACTGCTGCTAAATGCTCAAAATATTCTTCCTCATTATTAGAATATACCACTATATCATCAATGAACACAATAAAAACTTATCCAAATATTGACGCAACACACAATTCATGAAACACATAAATGTAGCTGGAGCACTAGTCAAACTAAATGCAACAACAAAAAACTCATAGTGCCCATACATGAACCTAAACGTAGTCTTGAAAATATCCTCTTCCTTGATGCATACCTAATGGTATCCCGATCTCAAGTCGATCTTAGAGAACATTGATGCTCCCTTCAAATGATCAAACAAATCATCAATCTCCCAAAATGGAAAGCTATTCTTGATCGTTACTTTGTTTAGCTTCCTGTAATCAATGCACAACCTATGAGTGTCATATTTGTTCTTCGCGAACAACACTGATGCACCCCAAAGTGATAAACTCAACCTAATGCACCCCTTGTCTAACATTTCCTTTAGCTCGAACTTTAACTCAACCAACTCAGGTGTGCTCATCCTGTAAGGTGATTTTGATGTTGGGGTTGCCCTTGGCACCAACTAAATAGAAAATTATACCTCCCTATGAGAGGAGACTATGTAATGTCCTTAGAAAATACATCCTGAAACTTCTATAAAACTGGGTACGCTCTTAACACATCAGCATCCTCGACTTGCTTACACTTTTCACTAGAAATGTGTACTACAAACATCACAAAACCCTTTCTACAACTACACTTAGCTTGCATAACAGTAACCATCCTCATGGATGTGGGATTCTTCTTCCCCTACAAGGTCCTCTTTTCACCACTATCATCCACACACTAAATGGTCTTGTCGAAGAAATCCACTTTGCTTCTATGATGGTATAGACAATCCATACCCAAAAACATACTATACGATCCCAATGGAAATACATTCAAATGTGCTATTATAGGCATACTATTTAACTCAAATGCACAAGCTCTCACCCTATGGTGAACTCTCTTCTTCTTACCTATAGCCAATTGTAGCAACCAAGATTCTGCATGCACTTCTTTTCTCAAACCACACGTATCCACCAAGTCAGGATTAATATAACTATAGTTAGATCTAGGATCAATCAAAATAGAAACAGTTTGATCACAAAGCTTACCTTCCATCTCAGTGATTGATGTCTTCCTATTGTCCACAATTTCATAGATCCGAGGAATTCTATGACCGACATAACCAACTGTATGTGCATCCTGAACACTGTATATTTTTCGTATACCACCACTCTGATATTGCGGAAAATCCCTCTTACAACAAACCTTACCACATATCAAACATTGCAATGGTTCCCTACCACCGCCTCTAGCCTTCTATTCCCCATGTCCCTTCTTAGTTGTATTGAATCTCTTGTAAGGAACTACATTTTCTTTCTAAATTGCATCTTGAGGTCTTCCTCTCTTTGGTGTCCATTTTCCTTTAGCTTTCTCATTTCTTTTTAAGTCACTGTTAGGCTCAACTTTGCACTTCGACTGCTCATAACAATGCTTTAACTTTCATATGACCTCCTCCAATGATCTAGGCTCATCAAACTCAATTTGATCTCTGTATGCAACTGGAAGTCCACTCATCAATCTATGAACTTTGGCATTCTCCTCCCTGAGGTAAGGCACATATCTCAATAGCTCCCAAAATCTACTAGCATACTCATCATCTAGTCATAGAACCCATCCACAACTCATAAAAATCCTTAGCTTTCTCATCATAGTACCTCTCAAACAAGTACTTCTTCTTGAAGAGCCTTTCAAATGCATGCCAAGTCAAATTGTCCTCATGTATACCTTTGGCATTCTTCATGACTTCCCACCAAATATCTTCTTTACCTTTAAAACTAAAAGTTCATATCTTTGCTTTCATGTTTTCTTAGTAATCATGCAATTATAACAATTTCTTCATACCCAACAACCATGCCTCTGCATCCTATTATTTCTTCATATCTCCATATAAGATAGGTGGATTTTCCCTCTTAAACTCATCCAACAAGTATCCCCTATCACTCCTCTTGTAAGGATGATAACGATGATGATCATGCTTCCTATGAGAACTACAACTGGAATAATACCTATTTCGATCACCTCTCTTATCCAGAGTGTCCAACAACCTGCCATCTTTGATAGTGTTAGATCTATCCGAATTGTGTCTACTAGGAGACCTGCTTCCATAGGCCCAATTAGTTTTTTCCTCATGTCCATGGCTGATCCGAAGCCGTCCCTGTTGCTGCAAATATGAAAAATTCTGAAGTAATATCAAATTTACCTCTGCTTGCTTCTGTTATGCCTGCATGATTTTTTCATTCTGTACTTTACAACTCCTTATTTATTCCTTCGGGCTTCTCAATGTGTCTACCAGGTAAGAAGAGTTCTCCACACCATGATGCCCATGTAATGCATAGGGAGATTCTTTGCATTCTACCACATTGATAGCCATCAAATCTCTTTCCTACAAGGCATACTATGTTAGGAAAACCAAATCATGATAAACCAATCTACCTTAGCATAATCATAACAATGTATAAACATATATCAAATAAGTGTATCAGCACATAAACATCAATCTCGCTAGGGTTTAGTCATCAATGCAAGGCCATATCGATGATGCATGTTGTGACCTCATGCATGACGACAATAATTACTCCATGTACACATTGCCACATGCATCTATCAACATAAATAAGAAATTCCTAATCAACTACACATATGCATAAATTCATGTAGTCGAGCATAAGTGATCAAATCTTGTAACCAACCCACAAGGCCCATACATGTAATCAAAACATTCGAGAATGCATGTGACATACAAGGATGCATTCAAGTGAAATCTAATCAACATGTAAGTGACATATAACCATATGCAACTAGTCATATACTTTCAATGATGAATCCCACAAAATCACATCAAGTTCCTCATGACAACCTTACTACAACCGTGATCAACATGATGCAATGCGACAAGCACATGGAGTGCAAGTGTAAGAGACACATATGAAACTGACATGCATGGATGACCAGTCACCTTCACCCAAGGAAAGTGCAACCTTGCTCTGATACCAATATGTAACACCCCCTCCTCCCAAGTCCACCCAAGCAACCTGCCAATGGGGGTAAGCATGTGATGAGAGAGGCTACTAAAAGTGATTCAACTTCCTTAGTGACATTAAGGAAATGGAACCAAAAAAACATATCAAACAAATCCATCCACATCAACAACAACGTCCTTAGGAGACATGTCAACCAATCAAACATCCTGTCCCTGAGTCCCACTGATGATTTAAGCCTTTAACCCCATGTCACTCTCATGCTATAGGCATGAAAACATCCAACAACACAAAGACACTCTCATATGCATATGTGACAACGACTGTGGACTTTTCTCATCAGACCTATGCCAGTGACCCTAAGATTTGAGTCACTTTTCTAGCCTAAAATCCCAGCCTCTGCCCAAAACTTGCTACAACCTTCAAAATCCATCAACGACATGATAAAAATGCTGATAAATAAAAAATCGACCTTAGGACTAGGCCTGAGCATCCCCAACCAGGACTCACATTCTTCCAAAAACCTTTCACTAATGCAACCTACAAGTCTAGGATACAATATATAGCATAAATGACTAAAAGAACTTATGAAACTTAACCAGAACAACCACCTCCTTATCCATTTAACTACTATAACATCAATTAGGTCTTACATCCATATATTCAAGAACTACAAGTAAGTACATGAAGTAACCATGAGATGAACTAGTCATATAACCATGCTTATCACCATCATATAACCATATAAATATCAAAGATATGACACCCATTAAATCCACATATAAATCAGTGCAAAATTAAGAGAAGTTAGATTTTATTAATCATAGGCAAATTTGACTAGGTCATCTTGGGAGATTGGGCATACCTATTTCTTGGAGAATCTAATTTCAATAAGAATGGTGGTGTTGGAAAGAAGATAGAGTGGATTGCCATAGATCGTAATTTCAGACCCTGGAGATCTGAAATTTTAGAGACACAACAGATTCAAGATCTGTCTTAAAAGCAAGAAAAAAATGACTCGAATCAAGAAAATTGAAACACCTTGTAAGAAAAATTGGAGGGATGATTTTAAGAATGTGATCAAAGATATGATCAATAAGATAAATGGTATAGAAGAAAAATTGAATGGAACATGGAATAGTTGAAGAAAGACAGGGAAGGTTTGAAGAAGGTGGGAGAGATTCACGACAAGAAAGGCTTCCTAATGCTGAAAAAGTAGTAGAGGAAACTCATGATGAGAATAAAAGAAATGTTAATCATGATTTCATATACTCTAACATTGGATGGAAAACCCACCATATTCCAAATATAGATATGAGGAAATTTGATGCCAAGGTTTCGGTACCTTCGATACTATGGATGGAGCAATATTTTATCTTCATGTTGTGCAACCGCCACAAAAGGTACGTATTGCATCCTTAAATTTAGAACCGAATCACTTTGTATGGTATAGAGGGATTTGTTGTCATAAACAACTTGTCACCTAGTCAATTTTCACAAAGGAAATGATAGAATATTATGAGGATACAAAGAGAAAGACGTTCTTTAGCCAATTGATATATCTCAAACAAAAGGGTTCAATGGGAGAGCACATTGAGGACTTCCAAATATTAAATATAAGGGTAAATGATATTCTAGAGAAGCATATGATTGAAGTCTTCAAAGTGACTTGAAATGATAACATCCAACATGAGGTTCGCCTTTGGGAACTTGATTCATTGGAGAAGGCATATAGGTTGGCAAGAAAAATTGAAAGAAAAATTATGGCAACAAGGAAGCCTACCACTCCTAACTCTAAAGATGGAAGATTTCTTGCTCCTAGCCTTTCACCAAATACAATGTTGACACCACAACAAATGGAAGAAAAAAGAGCAAAAGGGCTTGTTGGCTTGTTGGGGTCTGACCCAGGTTCAAAGTTAATTATCCAAACAAATCCTTGACTATTGTCTCTTTCGGAAATAGTCCACGAAACGTGGACTGAGGTCTCACCTGAAGTAGTATGGGAGGGTGCTAAAACCAGATTTCTGGACCCTTGAGATGTCTGAGAGGTTCGGATGATCCTTTGTTTTCTCCTATGTGTAGGTTGCTTCAAGCACTTCCTATTCCTTGTGGCCCGATACACTACCTTCGCACAACCCTAACTAGGTGTTGAGCTGTGCTCTGTGCTATTACCTGAGATCTTACTTATATTACCATGTTAACTAACTAGCTTTTCCTATTCGAATATCTTATAATAAGCAATACAAAGCATTCAACATTACAAAGAATTCATACATGATTGCGTAGTAAATAAAGAATGTATTTGTAAATTATATCCAATCATGCATTAAACCAGGAAAAGATACACAAAATTATAGAAAAACTTCTCTTTATTGATTCTTCCAATGGTCACAGACTCAACCTGCCCTGCGCACTTAGATGTAAGGGTCCGTAGACTCAACTGCGGACTGCTAGGCCTATGCGCACTTAGTTGCAGAGCCTTCTCCTACTCTATGACCCACAGGCACACCTTACACTTTGACTCAATCACTTAGACTTCCTCTCCTTCTACTAGTTCTACTTCTACACTTAGAGCCTCTCTATTATACAATCCTATGGTTCGCAGACAATGGGTAGGTCTATCCAAGTGAATTGATATTACAAAAACTAGGATGGACAACCCTGTGACTTTATTATACTTTCACATCTCGTGCCTGCAATTCATGGAGCTATTACAACAAGATTAGGTCAAAACTTCGGATTGAAGCCCAAAAACATGACTTGGGGGATTCCATGCCCAACAGGCCCCCAACACAAACATCGTGACTTGCCCTCTAGTAACTCTGTCGGTGCAGAGATATTTGCATGGAGTCCCACCAACTTTTCTCGAACTATGGCAAGGTCAGTAGTGCACTAAGCTACCACTTGCTAGATTTGTTGCATCTGTTGTTTTGAGACCTCTGTGTTGTAAGTGCTTCTATACATCCTTGCGTGCATCCCCTACATGTGTGCAAGCTTGCCTTCAATTTCTGCTGTGATGGTGAAGGCCTCATTGATCCAAGGTTGAATGTGCACCTTCAAGACTACTTCCTTGTGTCGTGCTACATCCAGCTGCTCTTTCATCGCTTTGGTATGTTGCGTCCACACGAGCCTCTAGGTGATGGCCACCATCTACGCAGTTCCTCTGACACTATTATACTGTTGTTGGAGTTCTCACGCGTCTATCTCTAAGTGCTAGATGTTGGGGTCCTCTTGTAGATCTGTGAGGACCTCAAATGATTCTCCCAATATACTAGTCCAGTCTTGCGCTGCACTGCCAATTTCATCGACTCTCACTGTGATAGCACTAGCACAGTGTTCTCTAACTTTCGAAGGTGTGCACAACTACGCCTGCAACTACAAATTGGCAATATGAAGGTTCATCTCCAGCTAAACCTTTGTCATTTCCTCCTGCGCCTCACACACCCCTTCTGCTAACCTGTCGATATGCTCCTCTACTCGTATGTCTGCGGTGATCGCCAACTCCGAGATGCTTTGGCAAGTTACGTATATTACCTATACCAGTTGTTTATTCTACGACACCACTTTGTCACACTATAATCTGATTTGTTCCATATTGATTTTCTTCTCGTTGAGGACTTGCACTGCGTGGCTCTCCCTAGTTCACAACTCTGCAGTTATTCCATCCTACAAAACATATAAGGTGTCCCGTGGGAGTGCAGTGAGGTTGATGCTGAGACCCTTCAGTGTGCTAATCAGAGGCCTATCAACCTCATTTATTGTCACTAGTGCACCTTCCAGCAGCACTATGGTATTCGTCATACATGTGTGCAACATTTGTTTTGTTGTCGTTGTTCTAAGTGTGAGGTTGATTGAAAGGTTACCAGCGTGAGGAGGGTGCACTTCTAATTCCTGCAACTATGCTCTGAGGGCCACCAACACAATCTCATTCTCCTGCATGAAATTTTGGAGGGCCTCAGAGGTGACATTGTGCATTGTCTCGTCGATTTCATGTAGATCACCCTTGGTTGTGGTGATTAGGTCAATAGACAACTTTGATGCCTTCACCTTCTTACATGACCCTATCCTCTCAGCTAGGTGTTGGAGCTTCAACTGTGTGGACGTGTTTTGTGGATCCACACCCCCCTTTTCTTCCTCTGCTGCCTTCCCATATGAAGGTGACATTTGCCCCTCGGTCACCTTCGTGGCTTCCTCATGTGTTGCTGCTATGACCATTTCCTGCTTAGTTGCCATCTCTGCAGTCTCCCACGCCGCCCATACTTTTGCTACCACTGCTTCCTTTCTTCTCTTTTCTATCAACTGTGTGATGCGTAGCTTGGCTACTGATTTTTCTATCTATGTGATGTTTGGAGCTCGCCACTCGAGTGGGCATGTCTCCAGGACATTAAAGATGACATCGTCTATGGCTACAAATGGTAGCTTCCTCCATTGATTGGTCAGGTCCTTGTGCACTCTAATGTAAATGCTATGCATGTGCGCTTCAAATTATGAAAAACATTGGAGGTTATTGTAAACATTGGGAGACAACCACAACTTGTGGTTGATCCCCATTCTGAGGTTCACCTCCATGAACACCCAAAATATTTTGTTGTCGTTGATCCTCTTGGCATCCTTGCTGGCCCATAGTGAAGCATACTTCGTGGCCTCTGGCAGATCTTTGTCAATCGTAGGGAATTGACTATCCTCTGGTAATTCCCCTGCAATGAGAACTATGGAAAATAGAAGACATGCAAGTGGAATGTTTTTCCCCATTCTCGAGCTTCACAACAATTCTCTAAAAACTCCTTATAGAGGAAATCAGACCAGTTAAATTGCACCCCCTCCACACACTGCTCAGCTAGTGCAACCATCGTCACCGGTACCTCGTCTGCATGACACTTGCGCATAACCTTACTTGCGAGTATTCGGGTTACCACTTTCATTTCTTTGTCATTGATGCTAGATATGGCGTAGCCCTTATTCTTCTTCAGCAACTTGTACTTTTTCTTCATTGCCTCTGCGATGGCCAAGTAACTTCTTTTCCCTTCTGAGATGTCTGCAGGGTCCTTTCCTTTGCATGGAAGCTGGGAGGTGCGGTGAATCAAGTCTACTGTGATGGGGTTGATCTCCTCCAATGACAAACACCTATCATGCACCAGGCAGAGCAGCTACCTGATGATGAAAATGGTTATTGGGGCACGGTAGAAATGTGACACGGAAAGCAAGTTCAGTAGCCCAACCTTTTGCACTCTATGCAACCAATTTTGTGGCTCTAATTCTATAACCCCTGTCGTGGTGTTCTGCTTGGGATTCATGAGGTGCCTGGTCCCAAGGTGAGCGAACTTCTCGTGGTCAGTGAGGTCCCAATATTCGAATTTTAAGCTTGGCACCCTTCCCAGGCATGTACCCTCAAAAATAATATTTTCTAGGAGGAGCAGGGTCTAGAGCGAGCTCTTGGTCAGATTGTGAAGGTCCTTCGGTACTATAACCTTCCCTTTCTGTGGGGGGCATAAGTGGGAAGCTTTTTCAGGGGGTGCACAAGATCAATTTCCTCCTCCATGCCTTCGTCCTCATCTTCTACAATGACTAGGTCCTCCAGGTCTTCTTCTTCTTCATCCGTCTCTCTGGTGATGGCTTTCCACTTCTCCCCCATTGACATCTTGGTGAGCAATAGGTTCCATGGGGACACATGATCGGGAACTATCGCTTGTTTTTCCTTCTTGGTTCTTGGCGTGCATGGCGACTTCAAGATTTCTGCCTCAATCTCGACACCTTCAAGAGAATCCCCCACAATCAAGGCCTACGTGGCCTCATCACTACTCATTTTCATTATCACCATAATGTCCTCAGTTGTTTCCATTGCGCTCATCAAAAAATCTAGCACTCGTGAAATCGAGGGCTCAATCAATGCTTGGAACACAACAATTAGGGCTCTGCTCAATAGCTCAATTCGCAAACCACGAAGTGTTGTTTGCTAGGAAACCCTTTGTAATTTATAGCACTTTTTGAATTTCAATTGGACCGTTCCTCCAAAATCCGGTTCATTAATGCTCCCTTGGCAGCCAATTTTCCCAAATCTTGCCCATAAGTCGCGTTTTAAATGCCTACTGCCTGCTCCATTTGGTCTCAAGTCGAGCATCTCATCATGAATAGTGATTTCAACAGTCACATTCTAGCCAACCCACAGGGCAGCACAGCCCCCTGTGCGCGGTCACCAACCTTGGGACCCTTTGCTTTTGTGTGTAGCTCCAACATCACACAACTCCCGAGCATAACAATTTATAGTCCCGCACTCCCTTTCAACTGCCTAGGGTGCTAAGACTATTCTTCCACCGGCTAGTTAGGTTCCCACACCACCCATGTAAAGTTTCATCCTATCATCTATCATGTTTCCTGGAGAATACCCAACATTTATTGTTACAGTTGGTATCGTGCATTTTACCACCTACAACACGCTAACCTAGTCAATACACTTAGAAATGTGTGGTCCAAGCCAAGGCATCAGACTAATCAATTCATGGTGAGAGGCCTTAAACCTGTCATTGCGATCGTACACATTTTTCCTTATCACCCTAATCTTTTTTCTGAGAAAATATTCCTTTATCTTGTCCTCCAGCTTCTTAATTTTCGCATCCATCAGAGTGCTTTTCTTCCTTAATCATACCCTTTCTTCTTCCATTTCTTGGAGGTAAAAACTTCCCTATTCGATTTCTGCTTCCAAGGGTCCATGAATTGTCATATCTACCAATGCTATCATGTGTGGTCTAAGCTCTCCAAGTACTATAGGGCTTACTACAGTTTTTTCACACTCTAGGCTTGCCAGTGTCTACGTGGTCATGTTTTTGCATGCGGTCCTATAAGCCCAGAGAACAGATAGTATGCGGAGGTCCCAGTCAGTCCACTTCACATCGTGGACCTTGTTCAGTGCTTTGCATAATTTGTTAAAAGATTCTACGTGGATATTCTTCTGTGCACTTGGTCTTTCCATTCTTCATGGTCCCAACTGGGGGGGTTGTTTGTGCCACTGCCTTACCCGCATCTACTTACTGATCGTCTTCCATACCACGAGGATGGTGTGCATTTGTATAAGTTCCAGAGTAGTCTCTTTCATTCGTTTTCAGACTCCAAGGAAAAGTTCCATCTGAGCACTTATCACTTCAGGCTCATTAAAAATCGAATGCGACTAGAGTCACCTTTTGTTTTTTCTCGACTCTTAAAAATTGAAAAAACAAGTTGTGTCAAAGCATCTAAAATTCATTTAATTCGGAATCATTTTCCCCTATTATTTTGATTTTATCGAGTAATCCACAACCATGGAAGAAAGTCAATCAAAACCTCGTCGTTCACGGAGGCTTATGAGTCAACCGTCGTTGACTTCAGAAACAAAACTATTCCGAACAAAATGAACTCGTTTGACCGGATCGAAGTCCCCTAGGTTGGTTGGAGAAAGTACTCCAATATCCTCAGAGACTTCGGTTACTGCGAACATTTTTGGTATCCCTACCTCTACAGAAGAAATTTTGCAACCACAAGAGGACATTACAACTGATCCTAGTGTGACGATAAACACTTCTATCCTCGAACTGGCTCTATCTACAGCTAATTCAAAAGGTGTTATTGCCCAAAAATCTGTCGCTACAGAACTTATACCTTCAATGAAACCAGAAATATTTTACAGACCTCACGGTCTACCTCTTCTGCCTGGATTGATTGCCATAGAAGAGATTGTGGAGGGTCCTCCATCTAACGCTCCATCGCAATTTGGAGCTGGGATCACTCTGCATCCTTCTTCATCAGAAGTTAATCTTCCACCATCAGAAGTTCCTGAAGAATCGATGAGGAATATTTTGGATAGACTAAATATGTTTGAACAACTATCGACATCTAGGACTGTGTCATCCAACACAACAACAACAGAACTTCCTACTGCTACTTCGACAATGTTCATCAACGTGCCATCTGTCCCAACTAGCTCTCAATTACCATATGGGATCCATCCAGCGGCTGTTTCGATAGTATGGACTGTTCCTGTTTGTTCGTTTGGAACAATATTTGGAATCTCTTATGTTGAATCTCAACAAATTGATCCTTTGCAGTGTCAATTTGGGCAATCCGGTCCCCAAAGGCAAATCACTCCTTTGAGCATTTTTTTATCACCATATGGGGGGCATTATATCCTTTTATTGTCTTCTTCGGGGGAGCAACCATGCGAGAGTTCACAACAGAATTTAGGTTATGCTGGAATTTCATCTAGCGTTTGGGTGCCAATCCTGCCTCAACAACCAAGAGTTGCATACTCGATGCAACAAATTTTACCTATGTCAAATATCCCCACTACGCCGACTATTGTGGCAGTGTCACAAGTACAACCGTTTCTTGTTGTATGCCAACCTCAGGTTTCTTAGGTTGTAATGCAACAACCTCTTGTCCCTACGATGCGACCACAATCACCGACTAGTGGAATGACCCAGGTTCAAATGGGGATCATTACCCCTCATCTTGGTCAAAAAGTTAGTACTGGACAACAGCTCATGGTTTCTCAACCATGGCTAGTGAAATACCAACAACCGCAATTCCAATAAGCTTACCAAGGATCTGAGCAACAAATCTTTGCAAGTAATGGGTAGTCGTATATTCAAAACGATCAATATTAATCATTTCATAATGGTCATGCCCATAACCCTTACCAAAGTTACCAGCATCAAATGCATTATGCTGGTATGCAAAGACCAACTGCTCATGCAATCCCATCTTATCCTGGGTATGTTTCACCGAACCTGAATCAGCAATTGCCTTTCATGGCAACTTTAGAGTTACCAGATCTAAATCAACTAATGAACGATCTAATGCTTACGCCGTTTGGTGGCCGGCGATTCCGCATAAACTTCCATCATATATTCCTAAATTTAATGGAAATCCAAGTCAAGACCCATCGAATCATGTGATGACCTTTCATCTTTGGTGTTCTTCCAACACTCTCAATGATGATTTGATCAGGCTTCGCCTTTTTCAGCGAACGTTAACTAATCCGGTAGCGAAGTGGTATATCAAATTGCCTAGAGCTTCGTTTGATAACTTCAGTACCCTACCCACAACCTTTTTAACCCATTTTCAGTTACCCATAAGGTACGAAATAGGAATAGAGCTACTTACCAATTTCAAGAAAACGATGGCCACTCACATATCTGATCATATTCATGAGTGGCGGCACCATCGTAGAATGGTAAAAACATATGTTCCTGATCAGTTGTTGGATGAATGGTTTATTAAGTCATTGTTACCTTCTATTACAGAAGATGTGGCAAAAGGTGTCATCACTAAAGAGCAAGTTATTTCTCATGCACAATATCTGGACTTGATCTATACTTAGTCTGGCACGCTCTACGATAAAATCCCTGATGCTCCTAGACCGAAATTTTCCATTCCTCCCCCTCCTAAATCAAACAAAGACTCTCATGTCAGCGATGGCGTGATAGGTAGGACTAGCACGAAAACTGTAAAGGCTACGTCAAAAAAGGCCCATACTATTTCAAGTCAAAATGCAAATGAAGAACTTCTCACCTCGGAAGTAAATGTCGTGTCAACTGACAAAGGCAAAGAAACCAAGCTTCCAATAGGCAAGAAGAAAAAGAAAGGGAAGAAGAAGAAACAGGAGGAGTCGTCTCTTGAAAAATATTCTCTAAACCCTCCTGGAGAGAGGAAACCAAATCATCCATGCTTTATATGTGATGAGGATCATTGGACCAGAGAGTGTCCATATAAAGCTGAGGTTAGAAAATTATTCAAGAGTTCAAAAACATCGGCAGTATTGACTGATCCATTTCCAAACCCAGGAACAAATCTGGTTGCTAGCGACAATGCTTCCCCATCCCAAGTGCTAATGTTGTTTGTTTCGAAGCACCTGAATGATGCTTTGATATCGACAAGGAATAAAGATTATGGGAATCCACAAATGCTGAACAACAAGGATAATGATCAACCTAGTAGTTCGACAACAACTTCGATCGAATTTGTGCCACCCATCATTCCTGAATTAATTATAAAACTGCCAAAGGGAGTAGTACATAAATCGACGTTTAATCCTCATGCCAAAGCAGCATAACATTAAAATATAGTGGAGGATCTAGCCCAATCATCGTCCGCGATGTCGACAATTGAGGTACTGCAAAATTGCCCCTCCCAAAAGCAGGCTTTATTATCAGTGATAAGTGGGATTGACCCAATGGATTCCAATCTCATGGCCTTTAATCACAAAGGATATGACCCTCAGTTACCAACTCAATTAGCTTTCCTTATTCAAGTGAAAGCCCTCAACAAAACTGTTCATCAAACAATTATTGATGAGGGAGCATCTACATGTATTATTTCGATGAGTTGCTGCAAAACTTTAGGATCTCCATCCTTGTCATGATCGTCGACGACATTAAAAGCATTTGATGGATGAACATACACCCCGTATGGGATATTGAGTAACTTACAAGTTGAAATGGGGGACAAAACAATAGAGATTGATGTTGAAGTGATCGACGGAAACCTCAATTACAACATCCTACTGGGAAGGCCATATATATATGCCATGGTTGCTGTTGTGTCAACTTACTTCAGGAAGATTGCATTTCCTTTCCAAGGAGGAATTACAATCGTCGACCAGGAAACATTTTTCCCCAACAGTTCACAAGTTACGGGAAGCATTCCGATGATCCATGGAAGCCCTCATTCGCTTCAAAATATTGAATTAGGCCTACTAAAAGACCCCACATTAATGGGAACTTTTGCCCTGCCACCTCCAATAAATTTGGCGGAAGTGGCTAAGGTGGGAACCTGCAATATGATATCTTCTATTAAAAAGATGTGAGAAAACAATATTAACATGTACTATCTACAGATATTGCCTCTAAGCCCAATGAAATATTATAGCAATCAATGTTTTCGGCATGGGAGGAAAACCCTTATCAACGCTCATCAAGCGTTTGGATAGATAGGTCTGAGGAATATGGCACCCCTTCAGATCCTTTGTCCCAAGTACATTCTACAGACGAAGGAATTGTTTAAGAAATGATGATTGACGGGGCACCATGGGAAGATTACCACCATTGTTCCCATCTTCCAGATAATAAGGAGGGTCTTTCTAGTGACCTTGATCATCCCTCGGTTTTTGACTTTTTGTCGAATAATGTAAATAAGGTGGATTCCGAGCGGAACCTATCCAATATTGAAGAGACTATCGCTATAAATATCTTGACCAAAACAGATGTTGTAGAGAATATTCATGTCGGAAAATCTTGTTCTTCTTCAGAACTGGAAATATATAACACTCTTTTTCCCAAGTTTAGGGATGTCTTTGCTTGGTCATATGACGAAATGCCATCCATTGAATCGAGCATAGTTGAACACGAAATTAAGATGTATCCAGATGTCAAACCGTTATGACAACGACTGCGGCAGGTGCATCCCAAGAAAGCTGCTGCCATCAAGGCGGAAGTTGAAAAACTCCTCCATGCTAGTTTTATTTACTCGGTTCCTCTAACCGATTGGGTATCGAATATTGTTCCTATGATAAAGAAACAAGGAACGATTAGAGTGTGCGTCGATTATAGGGATGTAAATCAAGCTTGTCTGAAAGACAACCACCCTACGCCCTTCATTGACCAGATAATTGATGAATGTGTCGGATGTGAAATATTTTCATGTATGGATGGATTTTCCGGATATAATCAAATAAATATCCGCCCGCAGGACCAGTCAAAGGCTGCATTTATTTGTCCATGGGGCACATTCGCATATCACAAGATACCCCTTGGTTTAAAGAATGTAGAGGCAACATTTCAGAGAGCAATGAATTATGCTTTCCATGACATCAAGAACATCGTTCAACCATACCTCAATGATCTTCCAGCTCATTCGAGAAAGCGGACCGATCATCCGCAACATTTGAGAGTGATATTTCTATGTTGCCAACACTACAAGATACGACTCGATCCACAGAAATGTGTGTTTTGTGTTAGTTATGGTCGTTTACCTGGATTTTTGGTCTCAAAGGATTGGATTCGTCTCGACCCATGTAAGGTTCAGGCAATCATTGATTTGCCTGCACCTTCAAATTTGCTTCAGATTAAGAAACTCCAAGGGAAAGAAAACTTTCTGAGGAGGTTCATTCCAAATTACGCTGAAATTGCTAAAGGTTATACTCGTCTATTGAAGAAAGAAGTACCCTTCATTTCGGATCAAGTAACGCAAGCTTCCTTTGATGCTTTGAAAGAATCTCTAATAAAAGAGTCATTAATGTATGCTCCTGATAATCAAAAAGACTTTAACCTGTATCTGGCTGCAGCAGATACGACCATAGTGATGGTTTTAGTTCAAGAAGATAATGGAATTGAACATCCTATATATTATTTAATTCGAAACTTAAATGATACGGAAATGAAGTACTCCTATGTTGAAAAGCTGGCTCTCGCAGCTGTTCAAGCGATACAGAGATTTCAACACTATGTCCTCTTTAGAAAAACTACCATTTTGTCAGATTGCAACCCCATGACTTATATATTGTTGCAATAGTTGTTGGGGGACAAATATTCAAAATGGATAGAAATTCTACAAGAGTTTGATCTGGAATTCAAAAAATCCAAATCAAGGAAAGCCCTAGTTTTTGCGGAGTTACTATGTGATCTCCCATCATCGTCCAACGATGCAACATCCAAAGAAGCGATCGTGGATGAAAATTTATTTATGATATCTTCAAGCAATCCATTGTATGGAGATATAATAATATATCTCCAAACACAAACATACAGGTCTAATACCTCACGCTTGGAACAACGATGGATTCGATACCAAGCAAAAGACTACGTGATCGTCGGTGATACGCTTTACCGTGGCGGTGTTGATATAATTCTGCAGAGGTGCCTCACTCATGAGGAGGCCGAAAAGGTCCTAAATGATTGTCATTCAGGCGTGTGTGGGGGACATCAATCTGGTTATGCTATGGCGCACAATATTTTATGAGCAGGATATTTCTGGCCAGCTATGTTTAAAGAGTGCATAACCGCAGTCAGAAGTTGCCATGCTTGTCAAATCTTCGATAGCAGAACCAGAAGACCACCCGCACCTCTGCAGTTAGTAGTATCTGTTGGGCCATTTACAAAATGGGGCATAGATTTCATGACATGTAACCCCACCTCGGCCGGGGGGCATGGGTATATCATAGTCGTAGTAGAATACTTTACCAAATGGGTTGAGGCAATGCCTACATTAAACAACAACGGTGAAACAGATGCCCTCTTTTTTTTTAATCATGTAGTCTCCAAATTAGGCATTCCACAGGCCATAGTCACAGATCATGGATCACATTTTTGTAATCACATGATGGTTGAGTTGGCTGCCAAATTAGGACTGTCCCATGACAGCTCTACTCCATATTATTTGCAAGCTAACGGACAAGTTGAGGCAATCAATAAGGTCCTGAAACGCATGCTACAAAGGATGATTGGAGTCCATAAATGGAGTTGGAACCTAATACTATGCTCAGCCTTGTGGGCATACCGAACATCAGTGAGGAATGCGATCGGGTTTACGCCTTTTCAACTGGTGTATGGCTTGGAAGCAATCTTGCATGTTCAGTGTGAAATCTCGTCCCTTAAGCTCGCGGTCGACCTTCTCCCCAGAACTTCAGGAGAAGAGGCTCAGTTCTTGGAATTAATCCAATTGGATGAAACCCATCGTGATGCAGCTTCAGCCAACGAAGCCCATAAGAAACGAGTCAAAACGTATTTCGACAAAAATGTCAAACCTTGTGTCTTCTCAGAAGGCGACCCGGTCTTGCTTTACGACTAGGATTCTGATAAGTTGGGAGCAGGTAAGTTCAAGTCTTTATGGATGGGTCCCTATATTATTAAGTGTGTATTAACAAAAGGAGCCTACGAGTTGATTGACTATGATGGGATTCCACTGGCGCAACCCCGCAATGGGTTGTACCTCAAATGTTACTATGCTTAGTTCAGCATAGTAATCCCTGTGCTTTTGTTACATTTTTGTTTTCGCTAAGGGTAATTGTTTTGGTTAGGTAATCTGCTTTTTACATTTGTTGTAGATGTCAAACCTTTTGGAATCATTTGTTGGATATGCCGACAGAGCGAGTCGTAGTTTGCGGAACCTATCTTCTGTGGCCTAGGCAATCCTCGATCCCAGCGGTGAGTTAGTGAGTTTCAGAGGGGTATGTATTGGTCGGTCGATGGAAAATATCGTTGAATACAACACGTTGATAGAAATCCTCTCTGATGCCATCGCACATGGCATACGCCAACTTGTTGTCAGGCTAGACTCAGAACTTGTCATTCTACAACTCATTGGTATCGGCTCTGTATGGAATCTAGCTATCTATCACATGTTCCTAAGGGTTAGGATATTGGAAAGGTAGTTCGATTTCATTCAATATCAACATATTTCTAGAAATTTAAACAGATTAACAGAATCATTAGCAAATTATGTGTTAGATAGACATTTGCGACATTTATAAAAAGAAGCATTTCATCAATATTTGCAACATGATCATGTAACTTAACCGAAATAAAGCTTCGAAAATAAAAAATATATAGATATAACTGTTTATGGTTTACAAATAATGTTCTGTAACCAAGACAAAATTGGTCAAATGAACCAAAACTCAAAATGCTAGGGGCCTAATCTAATTGTGTTGATGATAATAAGTCATCGCCTGTGCAATCATGCGTAAAAGCCTAGTCCATTGACTCAGCACACCAGTAGTATGTTGCTACAACTGCAGAGGCAGCTCGTCGGTCCTCACATCCGGAATACCAAGGGTGAGACCCTCGACCTGATCCTGTAATGCTGAAAGAGTCTCGGCCACATCAAGGTCACGGAGGATGGCCCTCCCCACAGCCTCTCCTGTTGAAGCGGTAGCTGGATCTCTCTGGCGCACTGCTGGTCGAACTGGTCCAATGTTTGCATGAGCACATGAGTTTTTATTAGTCTTAATCAAAGAAAGCATAAGAACATTATAAAAACAATAAAAAGAGATATGGTCAGAGAATTTACTCATAGCACCCCACTGCTCACCAGCAAGCAGCACCAAATCCAGGTCACCTCGGAAATCCATGCCAGCATATGGAAACTTGGCATAACCCATGTCCTGATGGTTGAACCACTCAAAGAAGGTATCGGAGAAAGAAATCTAGGATTGGCTAGCAGGTCGGGCCATGATGTCAACCCATCTCTGCATCCGTGGCTCGTTCAGTGGAGGCAAACTAGGTGAAATGTACTGCGGCTGCATCAGTGGGATCCTTTCCAAGGAAAAAGCAGTCAAGATAGAACCATAGCCGTAATTCTTGGATCTTCCACCTTTCACCTTGGTTAGTTGTTCTTTCATCACAGAGAGTACTGCATCACACCAGTTGAACACCTTCGGTTCAAGGCATTCCAAGGTGTACTGCATATAAGACCTGTTAGCTATGTGAAGAGCCGCACTACTAGCTAGTCTAACAAAAGTGAATAGAATGGTCCTCAAGGGTCGGTCAGTGACATCTCGGATGTTGATCTTTTCGTCTGCACTTGGCTGAGATCCCTCTCTGCAGTACTAGTGAATGTACTCTCTCACAAATTCGCCCCCGCAGGCAGAACCTGATAACAAGATAGGGGTGCCATGCCTCGACAAACCAATCAAAAAATAGATGTCCATGACAGTTAAGGGGATAGATTTTCCCCTGATCTGGAACACTTGGTTGGTATGATCCCAGGCATTGAGGAAGTATTGCAATAAGTTCATTTGTTGCCTCATGTTAGAGATGTGGAAAAACTTCAGCAGGCCATAGTTCTGCAGTGTAGTTACCGTACCTGGATCATGTAAAGCAACCAAGTCCTATTCTTCATGCTCGCGTTCTCACCGTGTAACAACCATTTTTCTCCAATAAATCTCTGAAAAACAAACAAGGGAAGAGTCAGGGTCATGATTTGGAAAAAATAGGCAAACATTCCATGAGAAGATAGTGCAAAAGTTTCCCTCCTAGCACCCATCACACCCCAGCAGTGTATTGGGGGTGATGCATACTGGCTGGCGAGTGACAAGGCTAGTATGCCTCACACCTTTCGATATAGGAAGGGTGCGATGGGGCCAGGGTGAACTGTTCAAACCCCAGAGGTTTGGCAAAGCAGGGAAACATGCTTAGAATTCAAAAAGGAAAGAATGCAATTGAAGAGCACAGGTTTAGCTCTTACCTGGTCTAGGCAGCGCTAAAAATGATCCACAGAATCTCCCGGAATCGGCTAGTGAAAATTGGGGGGGAAAAGCACCTCCAGAGCTCTAACAAACCAAGTTCAAATGAGATGGTAAAATGAGAGGTAAAATTCACTTTTAAATTACTATTCACGTAATTCGAGTAAGGCATTAGTGTTTTTAACTCGTTTTCAAGCATATGTTTTTATTTCTAATTTGTTTGATGAAGCAATTGAATAGGTAGTATGACCTTTGAAAGAACAAAGTGCTAATGGTGAATCAAATAATCAATGACCATTATCACGAGCAGTTTTTATGTGAATTTCAAGCTCGTTAAAAATTAAACCTAAGTGATGAGAAATTGTTTCCCCTAGAGTTTAAGCTGATTAAAAAATGAACCAATCTCCGGTAAATAACCATTGCGACATTATCATCTACTTTTGAGCCCTGGTCATGTTCTCATTATCACCTCCACTCTGTTTAGCCGATAATACGCCTCCATTTGATTGTTTACCCTTTTGAGGAACATATGCGACGAGTGATCTTGATAGCCATCCTTGTGACACTATCATGATTGGGAAATTCGAAACCGTACCTGGAATCAGCTACTACCTGAAATTGTCACTCGTTCCTCAAAAAATGAGTCTCCTTTAAGATATTTTCATTTTACTCGTAAAATATGAAAAGATTGCTGAGCGATTGGCCTCTTCAGCTTGTTAAAGTCATCGGAAGTTCTATCCCTCCTCTAGATTTTAATCTTTTTGGACCTGAGGGATTATTAGACAAAAATATTGAGCGCTTGTCTTGTTCGGCTCGTTAAAACTATCGAAGATTCATCCCTTTCATATTATTTTATACTTTTTCTGACTTAAGGGATTATATGATGAAAAAGGATTATTGGAGTTTCATTTCCATCCCTTTTCAAACTCGCTAAAAATGAAAAAGGACCGAGTTATCATTGTCGTTAAACTTGTTAAAATCAATAGCGAAAAACTTGTCCAAATGGACGGGAACAAGTTTCACTGTCACTAGGCTCATTAAAACATAGCGACGGGTTCGCCCGAAGGGAGAATTATAGAACAAGCATATGTTATCCTCCTCAAGCTTGACAAAAATAAAGAGGTACTGGTGAGCAATGACTGGGGAAAATTGGGAAGAAAACTTGAAGAGACTTTATTGGTAGCAAGTCACTCTTGAACATGACACTTTCACTCTGTCCGAGTCAGGTTGGGTTATTACGTTCACCGGTCATATCACCATTGATCTATCACACCATCCATATTTGGGGTTAACGCTACCAATCAATGTCAGTGTCGCTGGTATGTTCAAGAGAAGTCGCTCAGAGAATTCGCTTGTGTCTCATCTGCTGCAATACATTCGCACTCCATTCTTTCATGACTGCCACCCTAAACCTTGTATCATCAGACCATTTTCATCTCCACAAAGTCATTTGCTCCATTTCGTGTCATAGATGTGGGATTCATTAAGGCCCTCTTATGACGGGTCGCTTCTTGTCGACATCAGCTCATTATCCAAGAAGTGGACCTAGGAACAACCCTTTCAGTACTTTGAAGCTTGCATGCCTCAATGGAAAGTTTCTCACTTTCGGCGATAGGTTTACATCAATGGCCTTCGACCGAGAGATTTTGTGTGGTGTTTGACACCAAGTCCCTTTTTCACACCATGCAAACTGTATTGCAGTACCTTGACGGTCATTTTCATTATTGGTAATTCCTCTCACACCTGTTAACATCTTACATCATTGGCTGGTAATCAGGTGATGTCTTTCCATGTTCGACTCCAGAACATCTTTCACATGGATTGACTTGTACTCCGAGTGAAGATCGAACAAGTTTGAAGACCCCAGTTCTAGTTTCATCCATCCAGGCTACGATATAGTCAGGAATATAAAGGCATCAAATGTAGATCATTGTCGAACAGATGATCATCCAATCAAAGGATGATGACTCCGTCTGAATCATTAGTCTGCTATGCAGACGGTCATCTGTCCTATGTAAATGAAAATAAATTTATAAAGCCAAGCATGGGAATGCCCGCCTCAGCTAGATCATGAAAAATATTATGAAGATAATGTATTGTATTGTATCTTATTACAGGTCACCTTACAACTCGAAAAAACTTCATGTCCTCATGATAAAGCATTTCACCCGACATCAAAAGATTAACGACCTCATGCTTTAGGGGGCAACTATTATAGACATTTTTTGGCACTGCAACCCCAATCATAGATGTCCATAAACCAAGGGCTTCTAAGTCCCTAAAAGTGTTGCTTCACATCCTAAAGGAACAAGGTTAGTTGATTACATCACCTCGCAGAAGTTCTCCACAGAAAACTACTCAGAACTGGTCAAAACCAGACCATACAGAATGCTTAGTGCAGAGGGTGCGATGCATCTCACTTGCTTAGTGTAAAGGGTGCGATGCATACTGAAAAGCCCTTCTATAGGGTGCGATCGGAAATAAGGGACAAATCATAGAGACAGTTTGCGAGGTGGAGGATCATGGAATCTTCCAGAAACTTCTCCTGTAACACTTGCCTCTCTGAATTCGCCCAGGGATGAGTAAGAGATCATCAATCTCCAAGTGTAATCTAGAACTATCAGAGAGAGGACACTAATCAAAACCCCAGAAGATGACTCACCCCCCTACAATCATCTATATATGGATCCCTCATCACAGAAATCCAGAGGCTGGAATTTTGTATCTTGTAAGGAAGTGTTGTTGGTTTCCTGGTGCAACATCATAGTGTTGGGTGATATAAGCTTTTCATGAGGTGAAGAAGGGATTTCATGCTGGGAGGATGACCCCGGGTCAGAACAATTGGTTGTAATCCTCTTTGCTTTTCTTGATATTAATAAAGCTATTCAAGTTTTCCTCCACATTCTTGTATGTTCAATGATATATGTTTTTGTGTGGTCAATACATATCTGGTCCTGTATTGCTTATGATTGTAGATCTTTGTTTTTTGATAGCATTATGCTGCTTTGATTCCAGAGGTGCTCTTTGAAGGTGGGTAGTCAGAAGAAGAGTGGTGAAGATCTATCAGCAGGGAAAGGAACTAAGCAAGGAATCAAGCACAAGACTGAGGTCAGTGTCCTTTGTGCCCTCTTATCTACTTCTCATAAAGGAAAGCTATAGTAGTTTTACTTTGTTTGTTTCTAAGATAGCTACTAGTCTTAGTGGGACTAGCAGCTCCAAGTGGACACTAGATTTCCTGATAACAAGCAGGAAGGTTATCCAAGACTCTTTTAGCTTCGTCTGGAAAAGGACAATGGTGGAGGGCATGATCGCCTTCACACAACCTACAAGGAAATTTAGATCTTCCTTTTTTTCCATTGACTTCATTTTCACTAGTTGATGGTGTACTCTCAACATGATCGACAGAGGTTAAAGACACTAGATTACGCAAGCGGGGAGACCAGTCCCTTAGGATCCGTGGGATGAAAGGACAATCTCGATGATAGTGGTCTCCTTTGCAAATGACACATGGAGATTTAGGTTTCGATGGTGTAGTGTGTGGATTTTCGCCAGATGATGCATGGTTGCCCCCTTTCATCATTGGCTTCTTATTCTTCTTCTTCTTCTCAGTTACTTGGTTTTTAGTGTTACTAGTTTCACCAAGTGAAGAGGAAGAAGGAGAGGGATAAACAAACGAAGTAGAAGGTGGGGGAACAACTCCAATATCATCTGGTTGCTGATTTGATTGCTCAGGAATTACGATGTTTTGAACGATAGAGATCAAGAATAACCATACTAGCAGGCCAATTGTGAGTCCTGGAAGGGACAATGTAGCCATGTATGGAGCACCAATATCTCCCCAAGAAGAGAAAGG
>APFE031552908.1:8295-18580 GCA_000404065.3 Pinus taeda | reverse complement strand
GTCTACCTTAGATTTGGTATTTTTGAATGTATCAGGGGAAGCTTCGACAAAGGCTTTGTGGGATAATTTAGGGAATTTTTACCAATTTAAGTCTCTAGTGAATAAAGTTTTCCTATGAAAAGAGTTGTATAACCCGAGGATGAAGGATGGAGACTTGGTGACGCAGACTTTGAATGCCTTTAACACTGTGGAAAGACAATTATTATCTGTTGATATTAAAATTTCATATGAAGATAAGTGCATCAGTTTGTTGTGTTGCGAACCAGATTCATGGGATAGTTTGGTTCTTGCAATAGTTAGCAATGCATCTCCCTTGCAGTTCGATGAAAATCCTTGTTGTCAGAGCAGATGAGATAAAAAAATATGGAGAATGGCGATGTGTTGTCCGTACTAGGATAGTACTAGAACAGAAAGCAAACTAAGTCTTTGGATGGGATATCTAAATCTAGACGGAGACCTAAATCTCCAGGAAAACGTATAAAGGTGTGCAGGAAATGTGAAAAGGAAGGGCAGTCCAAAAGGGACTCTAAATCTAAATCTCTTGAGAAAGGAATAGTGCCTTATGATTCTCCTTCTATAGAGGCAAAAACCACCTTAGATGAAGATGGGGTTGTCTACTTGGCTTCTTCTTCAAGTACACATGTATATCATGAGGCATGGTTGATTGACTGAGGTGCATCCTTTCACTCCACTCCCCATAGGGAGCGGTTCTGCGAGTATGGGAAATCTGATGGTGATGATGTCTTCTTAGGGGATGATAGGAAGGCTAGAATCCTTGGTCGCAGAAAATTCAAGCTGAAGTTGGAAGGTGGAAGGATTATAACACTTGCAGGTGTTCTCCATATTCCTGCATTGGCCAGATATCTGATTTTTGTAAGCAAGTTGGATGATGTAGGTGTGAAACAATGTTCAAGAAAGATATCTGCAAGATGGTTCACGAAGCATTGGTAACTATGCAGGTAGTTTGGATTGGAACTCTATACAAGCTTTAAGGTAGAACAGTTATTGATGGGTGCAACAATTATGTGGTTCCTGAAAGTGGGGCAGAAAATATAGTGGTCTTTGGAGAAAAGAACACGATATCACATCAAAGGCTTGGACATATTGTAGAGAAGGACCTTTGAATACTTCATGGTAATGGTATGGTAAATGGTATATCTAATTTCTCTCTGGATTTTTTATTTTTGTGAAAATTGTGTATATGGGAAGCATAATCCGGTGAGTTTCCCCTCTGGTGCTAAGAGGGAGAAATAGATATTAGATCTTGTGCACAATGATGTGTTTGGACCTGTTTCAGTTTTATCACTAGGTAAGTCTATGTACCGTGTATAATTTATACATGAATTCTCAATAAATAGATGGATATATTTCCTAAGGAAGAGATTTGAATTCTTTGACATATTTAAATAGTTTAAGGCTCTGGTGGAAAACTAGATAGAGAAGACGATCAAGGTGTTGAGGTTAGATAACGATGGAGAGTTTTGCAAGAATAAATTTGAAGAGTTTTGTAAGAATTGTAGTATATCATGATAGAATACTACTCCATACAGACCTCAACAAAATGGGTTTGTATAAATAATGAAAAAGACTTTGATGGAAAAGGCAAGAAGTGTGCTCAGTGGTCCCATGTTAGGATAGGAATTATAGGGAGAGGTTGGTAGAGACTGTATGTTAACTAGTCAACATATCACCTTTATCAGTGTTCGAGGATAAGATGCCACAAGAGGTATGGACTGGTAAGAAACCTTCTCTTTCACATGTGACGATATTTGGATGTAATGCATATGTACATGTTCCAAAGGAGAAAAGAAAAAAGTTGGCTAGTAAATATGAAAGGTTCATCTTTATGTTGATGCCTCGAAAATCGTTGCAACAACATCAGGGAAAACCACCCGGTCCGGACCTTAATGCAGCTCCTTTTCCGTTTGGTATGGTGGCTTCGACTGGAGACAGTGGGACTAGTTTCCAAATGGATGAGTGATTGGTTTTCTAACAAGTGGTAATGGATGAATGACTTAATCTAAAAGCGAAAATACAAATAACTATTCTATCCCAGGAAATTTCTATTCTTAAGTGTAATGTTTGATAATCTCTATTCATAAATAAGCATATTGATGACTCTATTTTATAAACATAGACATTCATTCATATAATAATTGCTTTGTTCAAATAGTTGAACAAAGTAATTAATAAAACATTGTTACACTTATCTTTTATATATTATTGATACATGTATGACTAAAAGAAAAACGTCCTTTAAACATCCAATAGTGAAAAATATAAAAAATGTTGTTAAAACACATACATATATTCAATAATAGCAAGAGTAATCAAATAACAATTCACATAAAAAGAATGAATTCAGATCATAGATAGTAGTACCATATGCGCTGCAAATCATTCCTTCTTTCAACTCAGAGATACTTTCATATAAAGGCAATAATGCACATCCACATAAAAGCTTTGTTGTCAAAAATTGGAATAATTGGCCGAGTCTTTATAAAAAATATACCTGAAGTACAGTAGTGCAACTTCCAAATTTGAGTCTTATACAAAAACTGAGGACCCTTTCTAAATGCATGAAAGGGTCTATAAATACTTAATTAAACTAACTAACTACAAAAATAAAATGCTATTTAATTGGTACAATTGGATCTTGAATATTCTCCATAGAAAATTGGTAGTCGACAACATGATTGATCACTCTAGATGCTTTCCCTTTGATCTGAGTTGGCATATCGCTAGCATCGGTTCCACTTCTTGAGGGCGGTTGAGACGAGAATGGAGCTGAGTCGAATATGTGGCATCTTGTATATCAGGAATGATACAACCGATTGCATCTGTTAGACACTTGAGGGCAGCTCTCTGGCTATATGGTTTTACTAGGAACAACCAATAGGTGTCCCAAGTTAAACTTTGAATACCTGCAATTAACCTTCCATTCTTTTCCATCTCTTGATAACATGATTGCTCCAATTTTTTAGCCGATAGAAATTTACCTGGTGTACATTGCAAAATCATATTAGATAAATAGAGAGTGTTATTGATTAATTCAATCAAATTACTTGTGGATAATTTTCATCTAGAAACTTCTCTCTCTACCTTCATCAACTGGGACTGCCATTGCAAGAATAGGATTTCCTTATGAGATTCTAGGATTTTGGGCAAATTTGTTGCCTGTCCCTCACTGGTGTCTTGCCAAGTAAGAGAATCTGTTAAGAGCTCATCAGCCTGCTCTAAGTCCTATCTAGCATCAACTGATTTATCAATTATTAATGATGTGCTATCACAAAGGGGCTCAACCTGAGAAATATTATGACATAATAGTCTTATTTGTGTTACCAATGCCTTATTAATCTGTAGCGCTTCTGTTCTGAAATCGACAGGTTGTGGAAGACTCTTGAACTTCTCTATTTGAAGTGATAGTTGAGCAATTTGCTCATCTTTTGTTTTCACCATTAGTTCATTCATCGTCTTCAATTTTGCCAATGCTTCTGATAATTCTTTCTGCCTTTGAATCGCGCTAGAATCTACTCTCTATTTTTCTTCAAGTAGTTTCTTATTCAGTTGATTATTTAACTGCTACTATGTTGACAATTGCTGTTCTAATTGTTCAACTTTCTGTTGTGCCTCCGATAGTTGTGTTTGTAACAAAATAATTTCCTGGTCTTTTTCTTTTAGTAAATTACTCACTTCCGATGCTTTTTCCATGGTGGCCGTCGAATAGGCTCCGACATACTAGGACAAGTTTGTTAGGTCATTGGAAGGATCGAACTCCTCTTTCCAAACTACTTTGGCTCTCTCTGTTTGTTCGGGGAACAATGAAGGTTGATCAAGCCTTCTCCTTTTCCGCTGTCACTTTACTACGGCCCTGTGTTTTGGGCTATAAAAGACATCTAATGGAGGTATATCCTTCACCTGCAAAATGATTTGATCTGAAGGATCTTTCGGAATTATTTCTAAGTCTGTAATAGGGGGTAGGCTACTGGTTCCTTCACTTGGAACCTTTTTTGATGTTGTATCCTGTGTATCTGTTGCTTTGGGTGTATCGACATCTTTTGAGCTTTCCAGATTGCTTATGATGGAGTCAAATTGCTGCCATTCTTGGAGCAATTTTGGATCAATCTAGGTATCCACATTCACATCCTTGATGGCCTTATCTTGCTCCTTTTTCTGTTCTTCCTCATGTATTTTCTCTTGCTCTTTCCTTCTTGCTTCCTCATGTTCTTTCCTCTGTACTTCCTCCTGCTCTTTTCTCTGGACTTCCTCAATAATTTTTGATGTAGAAGGAGGTTCGTCGATGAGTCGCGGTTCAGGCTCGCTTGACTGTGTCGTTGGGGCAGTAGCTAGTAAATCCAGAGGCACAGTTTGCAACCTCTGCTCTCTGAGTTTGTTGAATTCCACTAATCCTACGTCGTGATATCTCATTTTAGCTAGTGTTTGGACCTGAAATAATGACTCCGCCGAAGAAAATAGGTCATCAAACTCATCTTCTTTATGTTCAAATTTTGTGAGTTTTGCATGTTCAAGTACATTATAGACGATTTTTCTTGGGTCAAATCGCCTATTAGGAAGGGTGGAGAGATTCAATATATTTATCTTTTCTGCTTCTTTCTCTACATGCTTATAGTCATGCAGAGTGTAAACACCACACCTTAGAGGAAAAGGAGGCCAAACTTGCTTCTTTGAATTCCTCAAAGTCTTGGTTCCTCCTGCGGACGTAATCTGATAAGCTATTTCTTTAGCCAATAGTTTGTCGGGTATGTACAAGGGAAGGACATGAGGCCTGGCAAGGCTACCAAAAACTCTTATATATGAAAATTTATCCTCTCTGAACCAGTTTCCTAGGGCGGTTAGTTCAATCTTTGCTTGTGAGGAAATATTCGGAGCAGGCTTGTCAAAAATTGCATAGTAAATGGGCAACATAAAACCATTACAAACTTGATATAGGTGGTCTTTATAATGGGCTTTCCACAACTTCTGGTGATAGATATGAATCGGCATGGGGTCTTGTGGAGTCCATCTCCACCCCAGCACAGGAAATTTGGAGTTAAAACAAAGAGTATCTAAGATGTAGGCACTATAATAAAATGGAGGAATAGACCTATCAGTAATGCGAGTTTTATTTCTGAACTCAAGAATAGTAGCTGCTAACTTATCAGATAGTATATTTCCCCAATCCATTATTTCGCTATTGACTGCTGCTTCCATTAAAGGAACCATCTCTATTGAGAATTTTGAGGAATCATGCAACCCCCAAATCCTACACATCATTGCCCCAGCGTAACAATAAGGATAACATAATGAATTGACAGAGTACTTACCCGAGGACTCATGCTTGTGTCTTGCGGGGTTCTGTCTCCATTCCCATATAGGTGCTAATTTAGTTTCATTTTCATCTCTAAACTTCTCCAAAAATGCTTTGTTATACTTCTTTTGTGGTTCAAGCAAATGGTACATTTATCTCAAATCATTAGGTTGAAACAAACCGAAGACTCTCCCGTCAATTGTGCAAAATGTTCTGTTTGTAATCGAGATTTCTTCAACTTCCCACCTTACTACATCTGTGTATGGAAGAATTTTCTCTCGAGCCGCTATTCGGTGTAAGTAGGAATCGGCTAAATCCTTTAGGGTAGCTTCAGACTTTTGGTTTGAACCTGTTGTAGCTTGTATTGATACCGCTTCAGGCTCTTCGGCTTCAACAAGATTATAGATGCTTTGCCAACTAGTATTGCCCAAGACAGGTAGTGTCTGAGATCAATCCTTTTTTACTTGGTCTCGGATCGGCGGTAGATTGTCCTGTTACTGCAGAAGCTGAATTTGTTCCAAATTTTTTAGATTTCTTCCCCATTTGGCCTAAATTTGCTGCTTCGGAGGAGTTCTGCGCAGGAGATAAAATGAACGTAATGCAGAGAATAGGTGGTGCGAACCAATTATGAAAGAGTTATATCAATCAATGAATAATGAAGGATTAAAATAATACTGCTGCGGATACAATTTATGAAGAGATTTTGGCATAACTCCTCCATTAATTGGCCATTTAATCCTGTCAATCATTTAAATGCTCATCATATCGTTTATTTGCCGAATAATTCATTTAAGTGTGGCTTTGATTTTTTGGTGGTTGATCACAAGTGAATCGCTATCGGGAATAGAAAGGCTTTTAATAATAATTTAACATAATATACTCAAGCCTTATCAATCCTTTTTGAAATTCGCGCTTAGCTTTATCGCAATCAGAAATCGGGGGAATGCTCGAGTAGTTACATTTGTGTCATCACGAAATCCCTGATTGCCGATAGCGATAAAGCCAATTCACATCGTGAGTTTTTAGAAGGGTGCCTTTTGTTGCATGTATGCTATATTCCCCGATCGCCAATAGCGATATCGCATCGGAGCAAAGAGAGAGGGCCTTTTGTTACAATTTCTTACCTTTCCCGATATCCGATAGTTATTCGCTTGTCAGATCGGGGCAAACCAATGGGTCTTTTTGTTATGCATCCTTTGTTATTGCGATATGCGATCTTGCGATGACTTTATCGCAATAATAAAGAATTATTCATTTATTTTTATAAGACCGATTTATGTTCATTCAAAAGGTCTATAATGTATTGTTTCCTTCAGACCTTTTGAGGAATGATGAGTTGATACCAATTTTATTCATAAATCTAAAAGGGACACATTTCATATTATAGTTGAAGGTAAAATTTTATGAAATGGGGGGGTTGTTGTACAGCACAACATGAACTTGTGTCAAACAAGTGAAGACAAGTTTTGGGTGAAAGCTATGACTAAAGAACTTGATTAGATTGAAAAGAATGACTCTTGGGAGCTTGTTCCAAGGTCGAGAGAGAAATGTTATTAGAACCAAATGGGTTTTCAAGAACAAACTAAATGAATAAGGTCAAGTAATTAGGAACAAAGCTCGATTGGTCTGCAAAGGGTATGCCCAAGTAGAAGGAGTAGATTTCAAAGAAACCTTTACACCAATAGCTCGACTGGAAGCTATTGGGATATTTATTGTTCTTGCCATCCATAAGAATATCAAGGTATATCAGATGGATGTGAAGCATGCATTTATCAATGGAGATTTAGAAGAAGAAGTTTACATTGAGCAGCCAGAAGGATTTCTTCTCACCTGCAACGAAGACTTTGTGTGCAAACTGAAGAAGGCCCTGTATGGATTAAAACAAGTCCCTATAGCTTGGTATGAAAGGTTTGATAAGTACTTTCAACAACAAGGGTTTAAGAAAGGCACAATTGATAGTAACCTTTACGTAAAGTGTTAGAAAATTATATATTACAAAGAAATGGAACACATAAAATATATTGTAGAAAGAAAACACAGAAAACACATAAAACAAGAGAGACACAGATATCCATGGTTCACCCAATTTGGGCTACATCCACGGAGTAACAACTAGTGTTTCCTTTTGTATCATCCAGTAAAATGAAGAGACACAACCTACAACAGATCCATTGTAATTCCCTCTTCTCCCTCACACAATCTCCTCTCTCTTTCTCACTTAGAATACAAATCTACATAGACGAAATACAATTCCCTCGTATATAGTGAAGGGGTTGCCTTCTAAGGAAAAAAACCCTAAATTAAACATAACTTCGACAGTGATATCTCCACCTAATGAATGACCCAGATTGACTATGAAATTACAACATTTTACAAGGCAATTTTACATCTATTTTTAGCTTCAAGGTGCTGCCTGATCCCCTGCCAGGGGGGGGCTCCAAATAATCGCCATCGCCCACCCCCCTTGGACCCGCCTAGCTGTGAACATTTTAGGAGCGGCATTGCCGCCACATTACAAACTAGGGTCCAATGTGGCAATACCTCTGAATAAAGAAGACAGTCAGGCTCCACACCAAACATAAAGTTTGAAGGTGACCATCTATTGATAGTAGTTGTGTATGTGGATGCCATAATATTTGGTAGCGATATGGAACAATTGGGGCATCAATTTGCAAAATGTATGCATACAGAATTTCAAATTTCCATGATTAGAGAATTGTCCTTCTTCGTAGGTCTACAAATTACTTAGTCTCCACAAGGAGTGTTTATATCCCAATCCAAATATCTTAAGGAAACTTTGAAGAAATTTGGGCTCGAAGATTGCAAACTAGTCATCACACTCATGCCTACAGGTTGCAAGTTTTGCAAGGAAGATGGAATAGCGCTGATAAATCACATTGAATACATGTCAATGATAGGAAGCTTATTGTATTTGACAGCTTCAAGGTCAGACATCATGCAAGAAGTGGGGCTTGTGGCCAGATTTCAAGCATTTCCACGTGAGAGTCATGTTGTTGTTGTCAAAAGGATTTTCAAATATATTTAAGGAACAACGAAGTATGGACTGTGGTATGCGAAGAGCAAAGAATTCAAGTTGAAGGCGTACAAAAATGCAGTATGGGCTGAAAGCCTTGATAATTGGAAGAGTACTTCTGGTGTATCTTTCTTCCTGGGAAAATGCTTGGTGTCATGGGTCAGCAAGAAACATACCTCCATTTCTATGTCGATTGTTGAAGCAAAGTATATTGTTGCTGCTACTTGTTGTACGTAGATTCTATGGATGAAGAAAAACTTGAAAGATATACAGGTAGAGCTAACTGATCCCATTCCAATAATGTGTGACAACACAAGTTGCATTAGCATCTCCAAAAATCTCATCATGCATTTAAAGACTAAGAATATTCATGGCTAGTTCCATTTCTTGAGGGAAAAGGTTGCAACCAACACTGTAATACTTGAGTATGTGGCTACTAAAGAGAAAATGGTATAAATCTTTACTGAGACACTAGAAAGAGAACCATTTGAATATCTCGGGAAATAGATAGGAGTTGTGACTCCTCCCTCCAAATGACTTCATTTTGGGATGTGGTGGAAACTACTCAACATGTGGAACTCATGGGACAGTAGGATGCAATGGTTTATGGGGAGCATTCGAGAAGTATTATTTACCACTAATGTAAAAGGGGGAGAAGATGTGGCATCAGAATAGACCCTGCCTTTCCTGAGGGGCAACTTATGGTGTTGCCATCAATGCAAAAGGGGGAGATTGGTTGACAATTGGTGGTATATGAGTGGTTATGTAAGTGTTGACATTGACGTCAAATAGGGGTTAGCATGATGATTGGGTGTTTGGGAGGAATCCCATGGTTGTTAGAATGTTTTGTAGAAAATCATCATAGCTATAGGATTTATGTAGAGAATCATCATAGTAGCAGGCTTATTGAAGAAGCCATAAAATGATCGCTATGGTGTTTGAGAGTTCGACCTTCCAAGCACAAGAAGAAGAGTCAAGGAGAAAAGTGTAGTAGATATTTTGCAACCATCTCACAAGTAGAAAATGGAATCAAAGGCTACATCAGACCCTATCCAATGCAAAGTGATATGGCAGAATTTTGCGAACGATATGCGAAAGTTAAAAAATGGATTCCTGAATCAAAAGATATGGTCTGCCGAAGTTCAGGGATTTGAAGCCTTAGGAAGGAAGGAATATCGGAGTAGAAAACATATCAGATATCGAGATATCAGAGATCAACACATTGACATATCGGATATTATAACCCTAGAGATCAGCACATTGGAACATCAACACATCGGATATCGGAACCTCAGAGAGTTGGAATAGGTGGCACATTAGAGGTTGGAACTTTGGGATATTAGAGGGACCGAGGCATCGAAATATTGGGATATAGGAGGTTCGGAACATCAAAATATCAAAAATTCTTAACTGAGGTATTATAAGAAGTTACGATATCCGGTAGTTCTGATAGTACTAAAAGCACCAAGGAATGCCGAAGAAGATTAAGAAAGAAATTTGTTGCAAAACCAAGGTTTGATGGGACCTTTTTTTTCTCCTCTAGTAGGACACATGGCAACATAAGATTGTCTCCGAGAATCTACAAGGGTATCTGATGTCAACATGATGTGACAGTATGAAAAAACACATGGTCAGCTGATTCAACGTTATTGGATGGCCTAATGCGCCAGATTTGGGTGACACGTGTCATCATTGTGAAGTGTCAGGCCAGGCAGTAACTCCATTAAGAAAAAATTGATTCGTGTGTTCTATTCCATCAGATAGGTTATTATATACATGAGGGAGAGACTGTTCAGTTCATCTCCCGATGACTGTTTATATTTTTCATTTATTTATTTACATATATTTACCCAATCACAAGGATAAGGTGTCAACATTCCCCCCCTTAATCTGAAGGGATGTTGGTGAGTCCAAGCATCGTTCTGAATCGTTCAAGCTTTTCT
>APFE031552894.1:0-17081 GCA_000404065.3 Pinus taeda | reverse complement strand
CCTCCCACTTGTATAATAAGTGGAAGGTCATGATTTGGATCTGAAATTCAATAAATTAATTCAAAAACAGTTATTTAAAATCTTCTAAACCCTACCTCTTTAAAAAAATATTGAAAACAAAAGCTGATTAATGTCATGGATAAATCAGTGTGACGTCTGCATAAATGCACGATATCCCCACCATTTTTAAAGCCCTCAAAATTCAATTTGAAACCAGAATATTTCAAAGTTCTCTTGCAACCGAGATGAAAACACGCCTCTTTGAAAAAATTCTTGAAAACAAAAGCTCATTAATTCTTGAAAACAAAAGTTCATTAATGGATAAATCAATGCCAAGTCTGCATAAATGCACATATCCTCATCATTTTTTAAAGCCCTAGTTCAACTTGAAACAAGAAACAAGAATATTTCGAAGTTCTCTTGAAACCCAGGTGGACGTTAATGTATTGAACCTCATAGGTGCATAATAATCATGAAGTCATAGTTTGAACCCTAGGTTTACAAAACTACTTAAAAGCCATCTGATAATTCTGGATTACTCGAACACTTCAAATCATCCCTAATAATCATGAAGTCATAGTTTGAACCATATGTTTACAAAACTACTTAAAAGCGATCTGATAATTCTGGATTACTCGAACACTTCAAATCATTCTCTGGCTATTGGAAACAAGTAAAAGAGAACGTGAATATAAAAATCCTGATAATTCTGGATTACTCCAGCCCTTCAAATCATCCTCTTTCTATTGGAAACAAGTAAAAGAGAATGTGAATATAAAAATCCTGATAATTCTGGATTACTCGAACACTTCAAATCATCCTCTTTCTATTGGAAACAATTAAAAGAGAAAATGAATATAAAAAACCATTAATTAACCGCAGAAACAAATTATTGATTCTAATGGGAACTCTATATCATATGAAGTTCATCACCGGAGAAATGATAATATAGAAAAGAAGAAAAAATGATATGAAACTATAATCGCAATAAAGGTGCAACGTTGAGTACAACAGCGACCAATTGCTTTGGACCGTTGTAGAGGATGGCGTAGTTTGGAGAGAGGAAAATGATAACAGAAAAGAAGAAAAATGATATGAAACTATAATCGCAATAAAGGTGTCACCTTCGGGTACAACAGCGACCAACTTCCTTTGGAACATTGTAGAGGATGGCGTAGTTTGGAGAGAGGAAATTTGTTGTAGCAGCCGGTCTGAGGATTATGAATTAAGAAACACTCGGCAGCATGAAACACTTTAATGACGGAGCCCGACCACCAGCAATGATCGTCATAAACTTCAACAATATCCCCAACAGAGTAAGAGCGTGTTTCTGACAAGAGGGGAGGAATGGGTCTGACTTGGGTATATGACACATCATCTTCTGTCAAGGGTTGCCCGTTGTCCATGAGGAATTGAAGTTCTTGTTGGTAGCGTATCTTGCAACGACGCTCTCGCCCAGGTGGCCCATAGATGGCCACCATCACTCCCTGCAGCCAAGCACCACGATACCTGGACTCGTTACTCCGCACCTCCACACTCATCCCCAACATCATCCTGCTACTTGACATCTTGAAATCACCACCACCGATATTCTTCGCTACCAATGACGACGCGCTCAGTTGAGTTGCGAGTTGCCAGTTAAATGCACTCTGCGGACCCTGGGAGCAACGAGACTAAGAGTCATTTGACTTGAGTATTTTGCTCCAAGATATAAGGATAGCTTGGAGACCTCATTTTCGCTACAATGACATTTATTTTTTATATATTCATTGTATTTTTAAAAAATGAGGTCTAATTTTGGAATCAACTGAAGTACCGATTTAAAATTGAAAATAACTTATATTAAAAAATAATATAATAGCAAAAATTAATTATTATAATATAAACAATTTTATTTAAATTTAAAATCTTTAAACAATAAAGATGTTTAATTTTTTTTCATAATTAATAAAATTTCAATAAATTTATGTTGATTGCAATACATCTGTTACATATGGTATGGTATAAATTATTTCAAAACTGGATTTTTATATTTTATATTCTTTTAAAATTATATTTCAATAGATACATTTGACAACATAATTATTTTGTTTTATTATTTTTTTGGGAAGAGAACTAAAATTTTAGCTGTATTTTACAATCAAAGTATTTAATAACAGACAATTTAAGGTTTTTTATTTTTTGTTTTTTGTTTTTGTTTTTGTTTTTAAATGAATACAATGGTGTATTTATAGATATACTTCAATTGTATTTTCAGCTATCATATATAGTAATTCTCATATTTATCAGTATATTAGTTATATATATAATTTGTGAAAGTATTTAATAACAAACAATTTGATGATTACATATATATATAAAATACAAACCCAATGTTGTATTTATAGATGTGCTTAATGTTGTATTTATAGATGTACTTTTCTCTTTACTTCAGTAGTAAGTTTTTCATCATAATAAAATTTCATAGTTATTATATATATAGTAATTCTTAGATTTATCAATATATCAGTTATATATAGTAAATCAGTTTATATATATATAATTTTCAAAATTATTGATGTGAAAATCTAATAATTTAGGATGTAATCTATTTTAAAAAGATATCATATTTGTTAGGTAACCATTGTTGTTGAATGTAAATCATAGTGATAGAAACATAGAAATAAAGTTAGTAAGAGGAGGACATGGAGATCACTCCATCCCTACACTAACTCTATCTTGCTACATAGGCACCAACTATAGTGATTGTGGAAAATGCCATATTGTTTTTAGGTATTAACCCCATATTTACAAATTCATCCCATCCACACATGTCTTCCCTCGTGAATGGATTGTGGTGACCTTTTGTAGCATTTTTTGGGAGTCCACTTTTTCCACTTCAATGCCATGTAGAAGCCATCTTATCCCCATGTTGCGCACGCATGTGTAGTTAGAAACATATGATTTCCAAGCAAATAACAAAATAGCAAGGAGAATCCAAAACTCTAACGTCAAAGCACCTACCTATTTCTGTGTTATTTATGCTAAGTCTCGGTTAGAGTAATATCATCAGTTGATTCATTTATTGAAGAATGCAATTTTCAATCTACTACACTTATTCAGTGTTGAAGCATTCACACCAAAGATACATACATGTACAATTATTAATTAGAAAGCTATATTAATGGGCAATTAGATAAAATGTATTCTTTATGACGTAATTTCATTAATAATTCATACTTCTAAAGTGCAAGTTGATTTTTATCAAAATTTATCTTCTTCCTCAACCATAATTGTCATTGTACAATGCAAAAATTATTATTATTCATAATGTGAGGCAAAGTGATGCATGCACTTTTACAAATGACAATCATTCACATATATCTACTTTAAGATGATTCAAGGTCTACCTTGGATTTTATTTTTTGTTCTCTCTTAATGATTAATGATGAGAATGGTGACCATTGGTGAATCATAGAAATCACATATTAGACAAATTTGCTAAATATTTAAACATGAACCTACTATATTTTCCTTGAATCTAGAATGCCCAAAAAAAGGGGCAAGTGATGCCACTATGTGGACTTGTTTAATTATATATGTATGCAATGTATTAGGTCAACTTGTCATCCAAAGAATAAACCTTAATTTGATTTATTTTCACTTGATTTTGTATCTATACCCCATTAACTCAATATTAAGAGAAGATGTAAGAGCCAGAGTAGATAATCTATTAATGATTAGAAAGATTATAGCCTACCAATTCCTTCTTGTGTTATTTTAAAGTGATTTTTTCTAGCTAAGATCCCAGTTAAGTTATACTTAATAGAACATTTATATATATTATATATATATTTTATATATATAATATATATATATATATATATATATATATATATATATAGTTCTAGTTAAATATTTTTGTGCTTATACTATTGTTATTTAATTAATCTCCTTACGTGAATGGTTCCATCGCCAAATACCCATTGTTGACTCAGTGGTGCGTTATAGAGTCTTCTATAAGAGTACATGAGGTAGAAAATGTGCACCTAGTAACTTTTACTGTAAAACTCTATGTCTTAGACTTCACTCCATCAAGCTTAACTAGGGAACCTTGAACATAAATATAAGTGATTGTTATCTGAACCAAACTAAAAATGGTTGAATTGGCTGGTTAAATTAGTTTTACAACATCTTCAATCCAAATCATTGTAACTTTTCCCTATTACTTTAGTTGTAACTTTTTCATTATAATGATTTTTCTCAATTATTATATAATAAGTAATTCTCATATTTATCGATATATTAGTTATATATAGTATAACAATTTATGTTTATATATATATATATTTTCAAATATTATTGATGTGAAAGTCTAATAATTTAGGATCTAATTCATTTTAAAAATATATTATATTTGTTATGTTATTGTTGTTGTTCAATGGAAATCATAATGGCGGGGACATAAAAATAAAGGTAGTAAGAGGAGGACATCGAGATCACCCCATCACCACACTAAATCTATCATGCTACATATGCACCAACTATAGTGAATGTATAAAATGCCATATTGTTTTTAGATATCAACTCCATATTTACAAGTTCATACCATCCACATAGGTCTCCCCTCGTGTGAATGGATTGTGGTGATATTTTGTAGCATTTTTGTGAGTCTAATGTAGTGGGAAAGCATTGTTCCAATGTTGTAAATCTCAGTAAGATATTCTTGACAAAAAAAGAGTACCCCCATTCCAATCCCATGTGTGAAGGTTATGCTCTTGAGAATTTGATTACCACTTTGTCCTCTTCAATGTCATGCAGAAGTCATCTTATCCCCATGTTACTCATGCATGTGCAGCTAGAAGAATAAGATATTCAAGTAAATAAAAAAATAGTAAGGATAATCTAAAGCCATAACTTCAAAGCACCTACCTATTTCCATGTTATTTATGCCAAAGTCTCGACTAGAGTAATATCATAAGTTGATTCATTTATTGAGGAGTACAATTTTCAATCTACTACATTAATTCAATGGTGAAGCAAGCACTCCAACCAACCAACGATACATCTACATGTATATTTATTAATTAGGAAACTATATTAATGGACAATTAGATAAATGGTATTGTTTATGATCCAGTTTCATTGATAATTCAAACTTCTAAGTTGCAAGTTGAGTTTTTTCAAAATCTATCTTCTTCCTCAACCATAATTATTTTCTTTCTACAATGCAAAAATTATTATTGTTCATAATGTGTGAGGCAAGGTAGATGCATACACTATTATAGATGACAATCATCCACATATTTTGTTTAAGATGCTTCAGGGCCTACCTTGGATTTTTTCCTTTTTCCTTTTTCTTATGAGAATTGTTAGCATTGGAGAATATATAAATCACATATTCGACAAATTTGCTAAATATTTGAACATTCATACTATATTTTCCTTGAATCTAAAATGTCCAAAGGATGGGGCAAGTGATGCCACTATGTGGACTTGTTTAATTATATATTCATTATATGTATGCAGTGTATTGGGTCAACTTGTGATCTCAAGAATAAACCTTAAATTGACTTATTTTCACTTGATTTTGTATCTATACCCCATTAACTCAATATTAAGAGAATATGTAAGAGTAAGTAGATAAATGTAAACATACAATAAGGGGTCTATTAATGATTAGAAGGATTCTAGCCTACCGATTCATTTTTTTGTTATTTTAAAATGATCTCTTAGCCAAGATTTAGATTAAATTTTATCTTAATAAGAACACCTTTTTCAATTCCACACACACATTTTTATAGTCAGATTTGTGTACTTACACTATTGTTATTGTACTATCATATTTGCATTATAATTAATCTCCTTACGAGAATGGTTATGTTTCCAAATACCCATTGTTGATAGTAGTGTGTTATAGGATCTTCTATAAGAGTACATGAGGTGCAAAATGTGCACCTTGTAAATTCCACTTCAAAAATCTATGTCTTAGACATCACTCCATCAAGCTTAACTAGGGAGCCTTGAACATAAATATAAGTCATTGTTATTTGAACTAAACTAAAAATGATTGAATTGGTTGGCTAGATTGGTTTTATACCATCTTCAATCTAAATCGTATCATTAAACCAAAAATTTCTAGTCCCATCTAGAATTGACCTTTTTCCCTAAATTGTTTTTTTGTCCTAAATCAATTAGTTTCATACACTGTAATATGGATGGAGCATGGACCCACTAACCCACCACTCATAATAATAGAGCTAGGTCCCTCTAATTTCTATTTTATGAGGTCCACCTACAATTTGTCTAACACCCTTCGATTGATTGGAGTTTTTGAACTAAGTGCTCATCTTCATTTGAAAAGATTCTTCATACTAGTTTGGAGTGCTTCTTGGGATGATGTATAATGTTGAATTAAAGAAAAAATTGACAATAAAGACATATCTTGGATGGAATTGGACCCACCTCCAAGGGAAAAGAATATAATCACTGTTATTAGACAAAGACCATTAGGCCTAAGGGAATTGAGTGAGAATCCTATTACTAGCCCCATTCTAATAACTTTGATTTGATTGATTTCAACAACTTGAACAAAGGAGAAAAATATTTACACCAAGTTCTTTTTGTGTTCTTGCTTATCCCAATTCAAATTATTCTATTAAACCTAAAGAAGATTGGAAGGAGCATATGTATGAATTTCACTTCCTCGTGGGCACTTTGGTGACCCTTTCAACACTAGTTAGTGTTGAACCAACCCTAACTTTTGTTTCTTGTCAAGTTTTTGCACAACCTACCACTATGAATGAGACTATTACACATGTGGTGAACAAACACCACAACTAACTACCCATATTCATCATATTCATCATATACATCTTTATTATGTTCTTATTGAGGGATAATTTCATAGGATTTCCTTGTGAAATATTTTTTACTCGCTCCACCGCAACCTAAGGAATACATGATTTTCTATTCTACCAACACTCTATGTGACCATCCAATTCAATGGCAAGAAAGGAAACTATCTTTCAAGGGCACAAGGGAATTTTTTTGGCTTTTCTTGGGGAGATGGCCCAACCAACCATGGGGACTGATACCTCAATGTATCCTATATGGCATTTTGGAAAATTTATTAATGATTTTTACTAAAGATTGCATAAATCATTTGAGCACAACGATGAGCTCATCCTTGAGTGTCAACGGGTTCTATTACTACTTGAAACTATAAGGACAACAAGGCAGTTTAGAGATTGTATAGTGCTACCTCATATAGTCCCCATGCACTTTGGATCATTGCTTGCTAACCAAAAGGGGAGATATCTATTCATTTTGTAAATGAAGTGTGAACCCTAGGAATGAAAAAAAATGTTACCACATTGTAATAAAATCTCACTGTAATTATAAAATTTAGACTTGTAATTTGAAATTAAATGCACAAAACAACAAGAAAAGCTACTTTAAGATGATTGTAATCTTGGGAAGCATTGAAATCTATTGTTATACCATGAAAAATTTCCTCTAAAAGAGAAGATATATGTGCAGAAAAGAAAAATTAGTGGATGCACAATAACAAAATTATGAATAGTGACCTAAGTGCCTTGAATTTAAGAGATTGTGGATTGTCAAAAAATAATAAGGGGGGTACTTCCCACTATTAATCAATTCAAAAGATCAAAGTACAATAAGAAACACAGTAAACCATAAAATGTATCAAATGAATAGATGTTACCTTTATTTCCAAAGTAGTAAGTAAAGGTTTGGAAGAATATCAATTTCACTACAAGAGCTCCTTGGGGGCATTCAACCTCTTTCTTACACTAGTATTAAGGAATGTAATCACATGAATATAATACAATAAATTTCTACTTCTCAATGATGACAATGTCCTTTCATAATTAATCCAACAATAAACGAGTGTGAAAAGCAAGAGACTCAAGTAAATTTATTTCTCAATAATAACATTGAACCCTTCTTCACCCTACCCCCACCTTTATACAATAGGCATTGAAGTGTACAAAAGTATCACTAGTTATGATTAGAAGTTAAGGATGCAACATGCCAAAGATAACTCCTCCATAGAGGGCACAAGTGTTCATAAGAGGAAAATAATCTAAAATAAAGCAAGCCTAACTCAATTATACTATCCTCCAAGCTATTTGCACCATCCTATAGTAAGAATAGGCTAAGGAAACTAGTTAAATCCTCCATAAAGCCTTTTCCAAGACCATGCACTCCTCTTAGGATGAAAATAACAGGCATCCTTCCCTAAAAACACCTTCCTCATCCATAAAAATAGCTCCCCATGCCATACAATTCTCCTCTCAAGATGAAAATAACAAGTGTACTTCCCTAAAAATACCTTTCTCAACCACAAAAATATATCCTCATGTCATGTGCTCTAGCTAGAGATAAAAATAGGATATCCAATCAAGGAAACTTCACAAGAGAGGCCTCCTTGATGCATGCACTCTAGTACTTGATCAAATAGCATAACTTCCTCAAAGGTCAATAATATCAAGTCCAAAAGGTGGGTGGTTCTTTATATATATCGAAAAACAAAAATGCACAACCCATGATAAGCAACATGAGATCTTGCTTGCCATAGTGCTTCCTATCCTAGTGAAAATATTATTACTCAAAGTTCAAATCTCATTATGACCACAAACCTCCAAAAATCACTGGTGTTAAAATGCAAGTGGTCCTATTATCGATCAAGTGGTCCCATGCTCACTAGATCTTGTTGGAAATTCAACATAAACACATTTATTCATGCCCAACAAGATGTACGAGAGGCACCTTGGCTCTCATTCACATTAACAGTGAGCAACCTCACACTGGTTAATAGTGAACCTTATTGGCCAATAAGCTAGTGATTCCTTTGTGTTCGACTTAAATACAATCATTCACACAATTAGGATAGAATTGTGTGTTGGGTTAAAGTGAAGACTCTTGTTTATGGTTCTATCATTTAGTCTTCATTTCAAGGTCTGAATAAAAGGGGGGTGTTGAGAAATCAATGCATGTAGATCTTAGGGTTTGATTCCTCTTTTACTTGATAGTTACTTGTGATATATGTTGGTTTCTTTTACTTCTTAATTATGTTATCTTTCATCAAGAAATTACCAAATCAAAATGTTTGAAGATCACAAGAACAAGAAACACAAGATATAAGCACTCAGTCAGGGAAAAACCCCTATCTAGGGGAAAACCCAGTCCAACTATTCCACTAGTAGATTAAATCAAAATGAGACAATCCAAGACCATTTTGACATAGAAAAATAATTCCTCCAATCACCAAGTCAACCATTCCTTTATGTAGACAAACTCTGCCAAATCCTCCAAGTGTCATCTCCTCAAATAATGCTTCAATCCAAAATTTCAGCCCTCTCGCTACAAAATTTCAGACCTGCAGTTACTGTAGAAATTTTTGCCCCTGCAACTTGCCCAAAAACTCTAGAAAAATCGCATGTGTGTGAGAGAGATATGCTCCAAGCTTCGATTTATCTTATTCCTTGAATTAGGCTTTCTTCTCCTACAATTCACTCTCTTTTTCGTCATCTTTCTCTTGTAGATCGAACTTGTGAATGTGTGTCTCCAAATGAGTCGAGTTGCCTCTATTTATAGTGCCTCCGCTAGGTCGAATAGCCCTAATCTAGGCCAACTTCATTAGGATAGGGTAGACTTGGTGAGAAGGTGACAAATGACACTTTTGACTCAAGTATTTTTCCTTACATGGTACAAATACTCAAGAAGGGTCTAATAAATGTGACAAAGACTCTTTTGACTCTTGGAAAAACCTAGAAGCCTTTAATGGAGGTTGTGACCTAGAAAATGAATAAAAGAGCATGAAGCCCATGCTTCAAAAATATTTTTCTTCTACAATAAAATTTCTTTTTATTTTCTTTAGACACATACAATTATGAAGACTGACACTAGTTACATTCTTCAACACTCCCTCTTAACTGGGGAGGTATTCATAATTACATATATACCTAGGTACATGGATAACTCAAAACAACATAATATATGAATAGTTATAGCACACACAATGTTACATATTAGATAACTGACCAAGTTATCTAACTGAGTGGGACTAAGGTGTGTTCCAAGCTTTAGCCTCTATCAGTACTATCAGGGTTTAGCTCTAACACCAACCGAGGGATTTAGGTATTGTATCCAAGGTCGGAGCTCCACAAGACCAACAATACCCTCCCTACTTTGAGATCTAGACATCATCATAGGCCGACTAGATGTCCTCCCAAGCGTCTTGTTGCCCCAAGATGCTTCATCTCTCCCTAATTACTAAATTTGTAATATCAGCCAATCTAATCATGCTTCAGAAATATTCAAACTTCTTATTTGGAATAGACTTCATCAACACGTCATCTACCTTCTCATCTGTGCAATATATTGTACTTTCATGACCCCATCCTACACCAGACATCTAATGTAGTGGTACTTGTTGTTAATATGCTTTGTCTTGGCATGAAACAGGGGGTCTTCAAACATCTTGATGCTACTTTGGTTATCACAATTTATCACTGTAGGATCTAGTGTCCCTCCAAACAAATATGATAAGAGTTTTCTTAATCAAACTGCTTCTTTTCCTACTTCACATGCAACAACATATTCGACTTCAACACTACTTAAAGCAATAGGATCTTGTTTTCTACTCATCCATGAAATCATTACGGATCCCAAACTGAAACAACCACTGGTAGTACTTCTTCCATCTGTCTCACTTCCACCCTAGTTGGAATAAATAAAACCTATCAATCTAACTTCCTTCTCATCAGACTTTAGGAAATGATGAATAGTTGCACGTAAGTATCTTAAAATGTTCTTGGAAATTATCCAATGGTCATGACAAGGCTCCAACTGAAATTGACTCAAAACGTTTACAACAAAGCATATATTAGGTCAAGCATTCACTAAGTACATTAAAGATCCCACTAACTTATAATAACTTGTAGGATCAACAAGACTAGAGTCAGAGTTTTCAACTTCTTTAGATTTGTGATCATGGGAGTAGTCATAGGCTTGGAATCCATCATACAAAACTTTTGTAACATATTGATTATGTACTTTCCTTGACAAAAATACATCTCACCGAGTTTCTGCCAAACTTCCAAGCCCAAGTAGTAATGCATGATTCCTATATATTTCATTTCAAATTTTGCTGCAAACATTTTCTTACATTCTAGAATTCTTCGCTCTACACATGTAACAAATAAATCATCCACATATAACAATATAATAACTGGTTCATTCTTCAATATCTTGATGTATAGGTTTTCATCAACAAAACTTTTGACAAAACGAATCCTTAGAAGATAGACATCCATTCTTGTATACCACGACCTAGGAGCTTGTTTCAATCCATATAGAGCTTCCTTTAATCTGCAAAAGTGAGTTTCCTTGCCATTTATCTCAAAGCCTTCCCGTTGATCAATATATACTTCTTCATCTACGGTTCCGTATAGGAAGGTTGTTTTGGAATCCATTTCATGGATATTCCATCTCATAGTCACTGCTATAGAAACTAAAGATCTAATACTAGTGTATCTAGTATTAGGAGCAAATGTTTCTTCATAGTCTTTTCCTTCCTTTTTGAGAGAAACTCCTTGCAACAAATCTTTCTTTATAATTTATCTATGATTCCATCAAGGACATGTTTGGTCTTGTAAATCCATTTTGAAGTGACAATAGATTTTTCACTAGGTCTAGGAACGATTTCCCAAACTCCATACTTCATGATAGATTGATATTCTTCTTACATTGCTTTCTTCTATTCTTCTTGATGAGAAACTTCTTCAAAGGTAGCTGGTTTTTCTTCAATTAATTTTTTCATGTATGTTACATATCCTGAGTATATTTTCGATATTTTTCTTTCTCTAAAAGTTCCTTTTGCTGCTCCATGTCTTTCGATATCTTCAAGTGTATCTTTTAACCAATTTGGCCTCTTCTTTGTTTCAGGGATGATTGTAGGTTGAATAGGTTCACTTAGTCTTTCTTCTTCTTGAATTGTAGGAGACTTGTCATGCTATTGTGCTTGTTCAAATAGTGGTGCATCTTCTTCATTAGATTCAAGAAGTATATCCTTGGATATTTTATAGGTGTGATTTTCATCAAATATAACATCTATGCTAACTTCAAATTGTCTTTCGTATTTGTTGTAGATTATATAAGCCATTGATGAAAGGATATATCCAACGAATATACCTTTCATACTTTTAGAGTCTAACTTATTTCACTTGTCTTTTGGAACATGAATGTATGTAGGACATCCAAAGCTTCGGAGATGGTCTACATGTGGTTCCTTCTTAAGTATTCTTCCTTTGATATCACATTATCAAGGATTCAATGGGGACTTCTATTTTTTTTATGTATATTGTTTCATGGCTTCTTCTCCCCATACAAGTTTTGGTAGGTCTTGATACAATGTCATAGTTCTAATGCATTCTTCAATGGTTCTATTCTTCCTTTTTGCTACTCCATTTTGTTCGGGATTGTAGGGAACTATGAGCTCCATCTTAATGCCAACTTCTTTAGATGTATATTCATCCCCATTGTCTGATCTAAGGATCTTTATCTTTCTTTTGGTTAGGGTTTCCACTTCAGATATAAATTCCTTGAACTTTTCAAATACTTCATCCTTTGACTCGAGAATATAGAACCATGTATTTCTAGAGTGATCATCAATGAAGGTCACATAGTATAGGGGGCCTCCAATATATTTAACAGACATAGGTCCACATACACCGAAATCAATGAGGTATAGAATTTCTTTATACCTTGTATCACTACTTGTTAAAGGCTTCCTAGTATTATTTCCCAAATTACATCCCTTGCAAAATCCTTCATGGTCCTCCTTGATGTTAGGGATGCCCTTCACCATTTGACTTAGAGAGGGTATTATCTTGTAGTGACCGTGTCCACATATTCTATGCCAAAGTTCAATGAGACTAATATCCATGTGAACAAAGGCTTAAGGAGATGGTATTATAACCCTATATAATCTTCCTTCTTGAATCCCAATAATTGTTGCCTTTTGAAAGCTAGAATCCTTTCCCTAAACCAAAAATTTACCATCTACAAGAACAACTCTATCTCCTTTGTCTTCTAAACAAGAAATGGAAAATAAATTCTTTTTTAGACCTGGGAAATAGAGAATGTTGTTGAGATGTAGCTTTCATCTACTTTCTAGCTCTAATGATGTAGATCCAAGGCCCTTGACTACATAACTGTTGTTGTCTCAAGTTCCACTGCATGTTATGATGACCCCTTTGCTAGAGTATGTGGTTATCCACTTTCTCCTCTCATGTGTCTTGAGGATCCACTATAAATAACCCATGCATTTTCATCATCAAGTGTACTTGTAAGTATAGCCAAAAATCTCCACCCTTGACTCCCCTAGATAAATTGTATATGAATCTTCCAACAAAGCTTCTTGCAATTTTCAAGAGATTGAGTTCCATCTTCAAACAACTTTCCATTAACAAAGTGATATTTTCTTCCAAGATTGCTTTCCTTCCTTCAAATGATAGCCAATAAAGCTATCTTCAAATAGTCCTTTCATCACCTTAGCTCTGATACCATGTTGAGAAATCAATGCATTTAGATACTAGGGTTTGATTCCTCTTTTCCTTGATAATTACTTGTGATGTATGTTGGATTCTTTAACTTCTTAATTATGTTATATTTCATCGAGAAATTTCCAAGTCAAAATGTATGAAGATCACAAGAACAAGAAACACAAGATATAGGCACTCAACGAGGGAAAAACCCCTATCTAGGGGAAAACCTAGTTCAACTCTTCTCCAATCACCAAGTCAGCCCTTCCTTTATGTAGACAAACTCTGCCAATCCTCCAAGTGTCAACTCCTCAAATATTGTTTTCGATTGAAAATTTTGGTACCCCAGCTACGAAATTTCAGACTTGTAGTTACAACAGAAATTTTGGCCCCTGCAACTTGCACATAAACCCTAGAAAACTTGCTCTTGTGTGAGAGAGAGATGCTCCAAATTTCGATTTAGCTTCTTCCTTGAATTAGGTCTTCTTCTCCTGCAATTCACTCTCTTTTTCATCCTGTTTCTCTTGTAGACTGAACTTGTGATTGTGCATCTCCAAATGAGTCGAGATGCCTCTATTTATAGTGCTTCTGCTAGGTCAAACAACCCTAATCTAAGCCAACTTCATCAGGATAGGGCTGACTTGGTGAGGAGGTAACAAATGACACTTTTGACTCAAGAATAATTTTCTTTACATGATACAAACACCCAAGAAGGGTCTAATAAATGTGACAAAGACTCTTTTGGCTCTTGACAAAACCTAGAAGCCTTCAATGGAGGCTATGACCTAGAAAATAAAAAAAAAGAGCATGAAACCATTGCTTCAAAAATATTTTTCTTTTACAATAAACATTATTTTTCTTTTTTTTTGACAAATACAATTATGAAGACTAGCACTAGTTACATTCTTCAACAGGGGGCAGACTACAGGGCAATTAGAGCAGTTTGATTGTATCAAATAGAGGCAGAATCATCTGCTCCTTCAACAACATACCTTTCCCTCATTACAAAGCTTGAGGCACAAGCTACTTTGACTATCCATCCCCTTTTTCATCGTCCCCACTAGAGTTATTTTTCATCCATTCATCTCTCAGTTTATGACAGGAGGCTTCTTTTGCATTATAGATCCATTATGAGAATTGTTGTCATTATTGTTTTCTTGAATTCAAAACAACATAACATGTCAACCATAGCATGATTATATAGGTAGGAGACATCATATATCACCTTGGGGTACCTTCTCAATCAAGACTAGTAAAAATTGTCACCTACAACATTATGGTACCTTTATAGGTGCAATTGGATTTGGTACAGGCAATTGGAATGGTATAAGAGGTGGCAAAGAGGACTATGATCAAGGAAATATGATTAAGACAACATGAATTACCAACGACCAACCCTACTTGTCGGAGCTCCTGAAACCCTGGCGCGTGATCACGTTGGTTGCATAAGACCTCGAGGTTGTCTCCCTTAACTCTGCATTAGTTGAAAACCTCCACCGAGACCTCCATTATTGGCATGTGGTTATATGGGCGTGCTCATGACCAAGTGCTGTCCCCCAAAATATGCACTTAAACTATTAACACCTTTGCTCCTGGCTTGTAGTTACATGGTGGGGATATGTCTGTGGGTTGGTCCTATTCCTTAGTCCCCTGTTGATTGGGACTGCAATATGTGTTGTGGTCACATTAGGTTTTAACTACCAGTCCCTAAACCGTGGGTCAGAGCTAAGCCTATGCCCTTGGTTCCCCTGCCTGCGGTCCTGTGGGAGTGTGGTGACCGGGGGCTAGGGATTAGCCCTGACCCTGTCCCCCAATACAAAACCACATAAAATTTAAATATAACTTGGGACATATAGTAGTTAAGAAATACCATGCACCCTAGCAGTAAGGCGCTGTCGTGTTGCTCGACCAGTCTCATGCTCGATTCCTGTGAGGGCAGTTCGACCCATAAAATAATTTTAATACATCGTTGGGAGGCCACATGGTAGCCATCCCTTGGCCCATGTGACTTCCATCCATTGGACCACGAAACCACAACCAAAAACCAATCATAACTCAAAATAATTTGATCAATGCATTAAGGCTTATTAGCAGCCCACCATTTGCCTAAAATCACAGTCAAACTGCCGAGTCACCTTGCCCAGTTAGCTTATTTGCAAAATTTTTGCTTGTTTGGGAAAATGATCAGAACACGATATCGAGAGCATATGTTATCAGTTTTGAGAGATTCAAGTTGCATTGGATTCATTTCGGTGAGCTCTTCAATTTGATGCCGGTCTAAAGAATTTCTGGGCACTTTCATTTTTGAGCTTAAAATTAATCACCTGATCACACCTCTCCACTAGGAACTTTTTGACCCCAAGAGTTTACTTCCCTAGTCAATATAAAGAGGATGGAACTAAAAAATACCCAAAAAATCAATCCAAAATGCAAAATTTTTAATTGGTGCCCTTCAAGCCCCAATCAAGGCACTTCACTTATCATCCTAAAAAAAACTTCTTGTTCTATTAAGAATTGAGACATCATTCTTATTGCTACTACAGGAACAAAATAACGATGAGTGGAATCTCAAAATTCTCTCTACTCTCATTGTTGCACAACTCTAAAAACACTTCATATTGAAGTTTAAACTGTTGAAGACAAACTTGACCCCATCTAGGAATGTAGAAGCAAAATAAACTTGCTTTAACGTCTCCAAGTTGAGCTTGTACATAAAAAGTACACTACTGCAAAATATTCCATGATATGGTTGACCTTGCCTACTATACATAGTCATCTTATACAATCTTAAAAACAAAGATTCAATTCATACAAGTTTCAAATCGAATACTTGTACTAGTGAACATATGAAAATTCGTGGACAACTTTGAAAAACAATCTTGTACATTCAAAAAAGTCCTTAACATGTGGACTATAACAAGTCAATACATACATCAATGAAAAAAATCTACTTGTTGAAGATAGTGACAATAAATGTTCACTTTACAAAATTACCTAAACAGGTAATGAAAACAAGTATTTACAAATTTTTACAAAAGAAATTTACAATAAGTGTGCCTAAACTTTGCCTCTCCTAGGCTTGTGGGTTCTCTTCTTGCACCATCTTGTGTAGAAGGCTGCTTAGGATTGTGGAGAGTCCTCTTTGATATCTATTGCTTCCCTTGCATTATGTATCATAATCTCTTTACCTTTCTTTGAACGAAGTTCCATATTCAACTTCCAACATTGTTCAGTGTCATGTCCATGCACCTTACAATGAGCACAAAAAATATTCTTCTTGTTTGCTGACACAAAATTTCTCTCATGTGAAATAAATTCATTATGCTTGATGCATAAATTTGATTCATACTTTTAACCATTATCATACGTGTCTCACATACAATCACATAATGTTGGGTCTCTATAATACTAGTGATTACCCCATTACTATTGTAGTTATACCCCTTATTAATATTGTTGTGCCCCTATTGCCCCCATATTGTTATTACTGTGGCCCATAGAATCCCTCTATTGTTATTTTTGTGGCTT
>APFE031552874.1:5928-17986 GCA_000404065.3 Pinus taeda | reverse complement strand
ATGATTAACATTTATTTTGTTCACATCATGAGTTTCCTTTACTACCTTTTCACCATTAGTAAGTATTTCTTGTAGAAAATTTTTCAAATATGTCTTCAAATCCGCCATGTCTCTCTTCAAATCTATCTTCAAATCATCCATCTTAGATTCCACGCCATTTATCTTAGCTTCTGTTAGCTTTTGTGCAAGTGACACTTGTTGCACTTGGTCTTGTAATTTTGATATATCATGTAGCATTTCTTCCTCTTCTTCATGAGTCATGGTGGGCTTTCAGGTTGCTTACTAGGTGTTTGCATTTTCTTTCCTCGGGCATCAATTACAGATAATAATGCTCTACTATGCCCTTTGAATTCCTTCAAAATAAATTTTCAAACCAAGCTTAAGCAAAAAGTTTAAAAGAAATCTACACACCTTTTTTCACTTTATAGGAGCTAGATATTGCCTCTGATGTATCTCTGTACTTTCGGATCATCTAGTTCTAAAATTGTGACCTGCAGTAGCCCTCTGTGTCCTCTTTCCAATGCCACTAGTCTGATCCAAATTGGATTCTCCAAGAAAGAGTAATGCACAATCTCCCAAGATGACATGATTATAGACCTTTCCAAAAGAACAAACTTGTATGAAGTGCCATGTGTCACTGTTTCAACCTTTGGCACTAAAAAATATATACACGAAACTACAATCCGTCCTCTTTCTGTACCTTCTTACAAAATTTCAATTCGATGCTAAGAGAGAAATTTATGACGATTTTCCCCAGGTCACCTATTTGGAATGTAATTTAGGAGTCTGCAAAAGGACCAACTTCCTCAAAACATATCTCCACAAATATAGCATGAAAAGCTCTGAAATTGGGACTTGAGGTTCCATGCGATTTCGTCTCAAATGGGGTTTTTTTCGCTTCTGAAACATCCTAGAAAAAAAGTTATAGTGAAAATGCCACGATGACCTATTTGGAGCAGCGAAACCCTAGAATCCAAAGCTCTGATACCAAATGTTATGAAACCAGTGCAAGAAAAGATAGAAAAGATAGATCAACGCCTTAGAATTCAGCCTCTTCGAGGGGGCAACCTCCTTTACATTACATAAATGAACAATTCTTGGATGATTCAAATGACAAAACCTCCTTTCTATATATATAGAAGTCTAAGGAGTTACAATATAACCCAGCCAACTTAACAATAATAATATAAAGCCACAAAAATAACAATAGAGGGATTCTATGGGGCACAATAATAACAATATGGGGAAAATAGGGGCACAACAATATTAATAAGAGATACAACTACCACAACAATGGGGTAATCACTAGTATTATAGGGACACAACAAGGGTTCTTTGCTTCAAGGGCCTCCCACTGTCATCAAAGGACCCGTATATGTGCCTTACAAAACATTATTTTACTTCCAATGAGAATTGGAACCAGATCTTAATCACCTTGCCATACTATGTAATTTGAGAATCATTTACAATGAAATTCGACATTTTATGAAGTAAATAGATAACTAAGAGAGAAATTATTAACTAAGGTTGTTAATGCATATAAGCTCCCATTATAAAGTATAAAATAATTTGCAACTCAAAGGAGTGAGAGAGAAATTTATGAGAAAGTAGTGACTTGAAGTAATGGGTTATTGTGTTGATATAGAAAACAACAAACTAAGTTATTGGAATCCTTGAGAATAATTTAGAATAAAGTGATAGAGTTCCATGACTACGTACTACCTTAACCGAGGAGTAACCAAAGTGCTTAGACAATCATCCTTTAGGTTGTGAATAATTAATAGAGACTTTTATGTATCAAATGGAGAAAAAACATTACCCAATTTTTTAAATGTATTATAAAAACATATAACTAACGAATAATTGCATTAATATTTTCACTTGCCACTGTGTATACCATACTTTAAGCGAATGTAATGACAATTTAGTCATTCTAATTTTGCTTATACATCATGTACAATCTTTCTTTCTATGTTCCAACTTTCTCACATATAATTTTGATTTTTTTTTCTCTAATCATAATCATCTTTTTAGTCCCTGCCCTTCCGGGCTGGCAGGGACTATAGTAATCAATTTGTAAATCTAACATTACTTTGGCACTATAACCAACCAAATTGCACGATAATCAACCGACGTTATATAACTTAAACCAAAGTTTGCTGAAATGCAACACGATATTTTATATTTTCTTATTCCTTTAACCAATGAACGGATTTTTCATCTTATTTGGCCTCAAAACGAGGCATACGAGCAGGTATACGGGCTCAAAACTTAAGACAAGTACAAGTGATCAAGTCATTTAACAGTTTCATGAACTCAGTTTAATGCTATGTTTGCATTAGCATTAATATGGTAACATAAAATGTTAACAAAACTAACAAGAATTATGTACTTATGTTAAAGTATAAGTGTGTCGGCCCTGCCGTGTCAACATTCCCCTGCCTGCCGTGTCAACATTCCTTGCAGTGCGGTGTCAAAACCTTAATTTGCATGAGAACAACGGCCTGCCTTAAAATGATCTGCTGCTAAAGCCGAAGTAGAGGAATCTGCTGCTAAAGGAACGTCATCGACCTGCAAACAAATTTACCTTTTTATCATCTCTTCTCATGCAGAAGTCTAAGTTGATGATCGGGGTCTATTCTACTAATTATTTCAATTTGTTTGAATTTGTTTGAACAGGTGACAGGAACCACGAACAGTAAAGCCATACCGAACAGTAAAGCCATACGTTTGTTACCTGGTATCTGAATATGCTCGATGTGCAAAAAGCATTCCATGCTCGCCTGGTTGGAATCGCACAGCCAACGCCTGCGTCTTCCCTGGCTTCATCCACTACAGAAATGGCGTGCCACGGTTCGAGTCCTGTAAGGTCACAAATACTCTGTAATTCGGTAATCCCTGATAACAGGGTTTAAATCTTAATCTTAAGCATACAGAACTAGAACTTTTATCTTCAGTTGGAGCGGGATTTGCAACTTTGACGATGGTGGGATTTTCTCAACTGTATTTAACATTCATTAATAATTTGATTGTTTTCTCCATAATTGCTTCCGTTGTCAATTTGTTTTTTTGTCCATAATTTCTTACATGCAATTCTTTTGATTTATCACCGGTACAGGGCTAACGATCTATTCGTTGAATCCATGGTTTGCGGGGGTGATGCCGGTATTGTACAGTGTGCTTCTGTGGCATCAAAGGTATATAATAACCATGGAGAGAAAAAAATACTGGCTTCAAAATATTTCGGCTAACAATTTTATTCCCTGTTTAATGATTATTCGCTTTTTGTAAATTGCAATGTTGCTAATAGGTAAATAAACTACCATTTTTTCTTCAAAAGTAAACTGGGTTTTGCTGGTATTGAAGATGTTTACCCTTTAGGAGCATTCAGTACATATGAAAGGCTAATGAATATTTACTGTGACAATTAATTTATAGGCAAGAATTGCTACATCTAAATATATTTTCAACATTTCAATTGGGAGAAGAATTTTACTTTTGGGATATGTTTGTCTTGATATATCTAGGTTGGAGAAGTTGAAAAAGGAATTACTAGTAAGCATTGACAAACGAATTTCATCTGTTAGACAATAACTACATACTGCGATTGTGAGGAGCATGGTGTCTTAGGACTATACAGAATGGGATTTTTACTATTTTGGTTTTAAAGTAAAATCTGATAATTCAATTTCATTGAGATTCTATTTTTATTATTTAAATTTAAATTTTATATAAATTTTCGAAAATCTCCAAAATTATTTAGGTTATGCAAACCCTAGAACTGAAACTTACGAATTGATTCAAAGTCTGTTACTAAATATCTAATGCCCCTTACCTGGACCTGAGAATCATCTGCCTAATCTGTGATCTTTAATTGGTTTCTCAGTTCCCAGCTTCACAGACCTACAGTATGCTCAAACACAACTGCTACAGTGATGATCACCCATATTGCATTCGTTCCAAAGGCATCGTATGGTTTCCTGAAGAGAACCAACAGAGAAGATAATGTAATTGCAACTCCCACTTTTAAAGGGAAAGTCACTCTGCTCGGATGCTCCTTGCAGAATTCCCTTTAATGGCACTCGAAAACGAGGGTTTGGAGCTCAGCTTTAATGGCTGCCGCAGGGGCCTCCGAGATAGAACGTAAGAAAGAAACGGGTGAATCTTCGAGTCGACTTCCATGGTTAGAGTGCTACAGATATCAGTGCGTCCCCCATAGATTCGAGCTCTAAACCTAGCAGTGGCCAGAGTCCACCACTGTGGTTGCGCAGAGCACTAAGATTAACACGCTGCCTCAAACCGAGCTCACCGCCTCTGTCGAATCTTAGTGAAAATCCCCCAAAATTGGGCAATTTCCCATCGGAATTCAATTCTCAATTCCCCGCCATTCTGTCCATTATTGTTCACAGCACGTCCCAAATATTGATAGTTCCTGTAACAAAAAATTCGAAAAACCAACTCAAAAAACTACTGAATTCCCCTGTTCCGAGCCTTAATCGGCATCTGAAAGCTTCTGCAGCCCACAATGTTTTCGTTCATGCCAGAATTGGATTTCTTCCTGAGCACATACTCAATTCCATGATTGCAACTGTTCCGAGCCTTAATCGGCATCTGAAAGCTTCTGCAGCCCGCAATGTTTTCGTTCATGCCAGAATTGGATTTCTTCCTGAGCACATCCTCAATTCCATGATTGCAACGCTTGAATTTATCCTTGAGGACGTGTTGTGACATCTTCCCTTCGCTCCAGGTCGCAGGCGGAACCGACGACGGGGGAGCATTCGACGCCACAACACGTTGTCCTGCGCCACGTTTCGCCCATGCTTCATGCGAAAGATACTCTAAATATATGATAAGACACAATTTGACTTTGCTTTATATCAACGAAATTTAGAAATCTACCACCACCATAAACTTGAATTTAAAAAGAAAAGGTGATTGTAAAATTTTATATCACAAACCAATCCAAATAATGTCGAACCAAACAACTGTTCGCTATTATTATAATCTTCCAAATATTCGAAAACATATTATGTAAAACAATCGGCACATTGAGTTTAACATTCTTCCCCATCAAAACTATAAAAATTTATAAGAATGCTTTTACGTCTTCAAACATGAATATTAATAACATAAATTGAACAATTACGTGAGAAACGGTGCGTTTAAACTTGGCCTCCAAATTAGATTCTAACTATTTACTTAACCTAAAAATCTTACAAATCTTTAAACGTGTGAGAATACTCTGTTATACAAACATCGCGAAGTTCAATGAGTAATTTCTGATATGACTTAGTTCTCATTCATATCATGCACTCATTATCACTAGCTCAATCATTAGTTCTCACATTCTGAAGTGAAATGGGGTTAATTCAATTACTATTTCATTTCACTTACTACAATTATTGTTGACTCTAAATAAATGTTGTTCACTTCGACTTTCCCGCAGAGTTAAACATGAAGATACATGTTCACAAGGTAGATGCAATATTTGTGGGAAATGTTTTGCAAAAGATTATCTCCTCAATATTACTACCTCAGACCTTTAGCATGGATATTCCCCAAACTTTTGGGCAAGCCCAGACTCTGAGGTTACTGACTACACAATTTCAAGTCGAATAAATGTGAACACTGATAATGTAGAAAACGCTGCTTTGGCTAACAATAGACCGGACGTCTCAAAGTGGCATTAATTTGTCTTCTTAATAGATTTAATCCAGAATGCAAATAGTTTTCTGTAAGGGCAGCTACTGCGGCCATTTGCTGTTGCCTGTTGCACACGTGTTTACGACTATTGCCATGTTGGAATTCTTTTATGATCAGTCGCCTGGAGACATGCAGAGCTTGGGCAACGCGCTTTTCCCCAGCAGCCTGGGAATAGGCAACTTTATCAACAGTTTTCTGCTCACAACTGTGGCTAACATAACAGGACGAGGAGGGCACAAAATCTGGATTCTGCTGCTTCTATCGCTAGCCCACGGAGAAGAACCTTTTCTCGCGAGCTCACCAACACTAACTCATGTTTCTACTGCAGCTCTCGCGAGCTCACCAACACTAACTCATGTTTCTACTGCAGATACGCTGCGGGCTGGGGCAGGGACTAGCTGCCCCGCAGCCCGTCTTGTCTTTCTATTAATATCCAAATAGAGTTGTTATTGTTTTTAAAATTGCCCTTTTTAATTAATCAAGCAAACAAATTGAATAAGCATATCTATCTCAGTGAGAAGAAAATAAATATTCAAACAAATTAAATAAGCGTATCTATCTCAGTGGGAAGAAAATAAATATTCAACCATATTAAATAAGCATATATAGGTGTACATCAAGAAGCTTTGTCTTAAACAGAACTTTGATTAATACGAATGAATACTTAAACAAAACTTTGATTAATATGAATGAATGCAAACTGGTAAAACTTTGACTAAAACCAGCATACGGTTTTTTCACAATTCAATATATACGGATTTTTTTATAAGTAGAATATATTATTTTATGTATGACTTGTATTTTATAAATATTTATTAATTTGTTTTAATAAATTTGATTAGTGAATTTAGTACTTAATGTATTAGGTAATGTTTATAACCGTTAAGAAATGAAAATAAAGTTAGTAAAATAAATTCAGTAGGATTAATTATTAGTTTTGGGTTTATATTTGATAATTATGATTTTTCAAAAATATTATTTTTAGGAAATAAAAAGTTAACTATTTTTTATTAATAAAAGATGTTTACATATAGCATATGTGTTAGTATATTTCTATATAGTATATGAGTGATATTTAGCATTTTATAGGAAAAATTTAACAACAATCTTAAAGGCACCAAAAATTGTGTAAAAAGACAAGAAACATGGCACACATGCCCAACAAAGAATTTCGTAGGGAGGACCAGTTATAGCTTGAAAATGGGCAACCACACAGTACAATTGTCAATGCCAAAAGGTACTTTGATTGACAAGAAACACACCAGAAGATACTGTGACTGATCAAGGAGAACAATAAACATTGGAACATACTTTAACAGACAAAAAGCCTATAGACCCTCCAATAGGCCCATCATAACTGTAACAACCCTGCTGAAAATTCCATGTAAAAATATATAAGCCCACGATGATGGGACACATATTCCAAGATGAATGGTGGGGGGAACATCCTAATGGGTGTTAATTCAGTTTTATTATGGCTAAGGAAACTGGCAAAGGATTTGGAAAGGTAGGAGGCATTTATTGGTATTTTATTTAGGAAAATAATGGAAATTAGGAGAAAAGGAAGGTGAAACGTCATAGGTTGCATGTGAGGAGGAAATTGAAGTAAAATAAGGGAAAATGAAGAAAATAGAGGCCTCATTAATAAAAAGGTTTCTAAGGATCAGAGAGCAAGACTTGATTAGTTCACTGTTGGAGCTCTATCTCATTATTCACTCTCTCTCTCATACTCTTGGATACTTAGAGTTTTCTTGGAGCACTCTTGGAGGGTGTGGCATACTTGGACTCTTGGAGCAAGAAGGCAAAGGAAGAGCAGGAAAGTGCAAGAAGGCATCAACATCAACAACTATAATAGATTTGCTTGCAGGTACTGAGTTGCATGTCTGCTTTCCTCACCAGTTTTGGCATGCATGGCACATGCATGTGGTTTCTTGGCTATGATCTATCACTGGCATGGAGGGTTACTTGGACTGAAAGTGGATTTGCCTAGCCTTGTCATTTCCTAGATAACCATGGAGATTGTGGGTTTATTTCCTAGTTTTGTTTTGGTTGGTTCTCATGTTTCCTTAGCTTGGGTTGAGTTAATAGTTCCTGGAAGCCTTGGTTGGACAAACACTCTGGAGCCTTGTAACAACTTGGGTTGAGTTATTATTCCTAGAGCCTTGGTTGGACAAGCACTCTTGAGCCCTATAACAACTTGGGTTGAGTTATTAGTCCTAGAGCCTTGGTTGGACAAACGTTCTGGAGCCCGGTAAAATCTATGGGTTGAGTTACTAGTAGTGGAGCCTTGGTTGGACAAACGCTCTGGAGCCTGGTATAAGTTGTGGGTTGAGATACTAGTCTTGGAAGCTGGCTTGGAACAAACACTCCAAGCCTTGGAAGGCTAGGAGAAAGACTGATCTGGTGTTAGTTTTGTGATGTCCAACCATGAGGTGGAACCACTATTTGATGGGTTGAAGTGGATGGCCTCTGGATGCCCTGAATGAGTTTTGATTGATCTGTTCTATGATATCCCACATTCATTCTTGGAATATGGCACGTGGGTGAATGGTTGAAGAGAGATTTGTCTCAGCCATTCTATGGTCAAGTGGAACGTAGAAGTCCCATCCCAGGTTTGGATTTTTCATCATTAATGAAAGGTGATACCTCCTAGTACCTCTATGAGTATTATGATGGATTATATGTGGTGTATATGGATGTGATTTTATTGATATTTATGTCCCTATTATGTTGGTTATATGTATATTTTATGACAACAATTATGTATGGCTCTCCATATGTTTTTACTTGTATGTGAATGGATAATATGTCTATGACATAATAGATGAATATGCAGAGAATGACATGAGGAATCAATGGTTCATAGTGATTCTCAGATAAGTATGAGATCCCTACACTTGATTCTGTTGTTTACACCTATAGTATACATGTTCACGAGATGTTTGATGAAATGCTTGTCATGGCTAGTAGGGGTTTGGCTAAGGTCTTGATCACCTCCTTGATTTTGCATCATTGTTTCCATGTAATTTTCCTAGTTCTAAGCATTCATTCCATTTTGGGTAGGGGCCTAGGGTTTGGGCCTGAAAAAGTGGCTTAAATCCCAGGGTTGCTGGCACAAAATTGACAATTTTGGTCCACAGTCACTGGCAGGCAGGTCTATGAGAGATACTTTGGGTTTCTATCCACTCCCTTGCCCATAGCATGAGAGATTCTATGGCCTAAGAGGTCCATAACAATAGTGAGACCCAGGGACAAGCTGTCTGAGTGGTTGAATTGTCTTATGAGGATTCTGTTGATGATGTTGGATAATTATGTGTGATGTTCCATCTATTCCATTTCCTTAAGGTTACCTAGGAGGTCGAATCATATCATAGTGGCCTCTCGTCGCATGTTTACCTCGACAGGCCGGTTGCTTGGGTAAATGTGGGATGAGGGTGATACAGAGTGGTATCATAGTGTGGTTGTGATCTCCTTGGGCTATGTGTTGATCATGCTTTCATGTTAGTTGCGTATGTGTTCCTTATGCATGTAGTCCATGTTCTTGTTGCATTTGCATGGTGTTGATCTTGGTTGTAGTGGTGTTGCCATGTAAATGTTAAAGTTGTTGTCATGGAGTATGTCTTTATGTGTGTATGGTTAATTATACATTATTATGCACGTCGATGTTCACATGTTATCAAATGAGCATGAGGTGCTTTTTGTTTTTATGCATGAGGTCATGGTTTGTGTAGTTGATATGGTCATGCATTGATGACTGAACTCTAGATAGAATGATGTTTATATGGTTTGGTACTCATGTGTTATATGTATATATGCAGTTGTTATGCATGTATGGTATTGGTTATAGTTATGCATGAATAGTAGGTAAAACATGCCTTGTGAAGTCATTGTATGCAATTAGAATCATGATGATATTGGTATGTTATGATGCTAATGAGTTGGCTAAGATAAAGCAGGAGATGCAGATCATCAAAGTGAAGTTGCAACATTGGATATCGAGGCAAGAGCATGTTGTTAAACATGTTTGTATGATGGGCATGTAGGTATGTAAACGATTTTTATATGCATTAGGTTTATATACATTAGGTTTCTGCACATGTCTTTTGATGTTATGGCTACATACATGATAGATGATAATTGGTTAGTGTAGTCATATGCACATGTGTCAAATAGTCAAGAATGATAGTAACCTGTGGTTGTATGCATTGCTATTGTTGTTTTATGTTATATAACTTGATGATTATGTTATATATTGTTGATGCGTATGTTATATGTTAACTTGTGGTTGTTATGTGTTAGTTAAATTAACGATTAGTGTTATAACATTAATATCTTGATGTTATATGTATCATACTAAGTTGGATTGGCCTATGCAGATGGTTATGGTTATGATATTTAGGTATGAGTCGACATATTTGTGATGACTTTGCACACGTGATTGTTATGCATGAACAATAAATGCTTATGAGATTATGACGTGAACATGTTAGTTAGTTACTGTTATGGATATCATGATTTACGTTTGAGTTGATATGTTGTGAAGTTATATCATGCTAACCTAGGTTGATTGTGCAGTCAAGATCGCCTCCCGTGAGATACATTAAGATATGAGTTTGCTTATGTCATATATTTGGTACTTGACCATTTTATTATGTCATCTATTTGGTGTTTGAGTGTTTGGTGTTTATTACGTCATCTAGTTGATTTATTTAACATGGTATGGTTGCAAGTTGGTTGAATATTTGGTGAATTGCATAGTTTGAGTATGTGTTCAAATGATCTTGTTTTGAGATGATTGTACTAATACATATGTGTTGAGATGGTATGTACTTGAGCGTAAGTAGGTGATAGTTGTAGCATTATGTCTAATGACTATGAGTTGACTATAGGACTATGACATGATTTTTAGTCTTACTAAATGTTTATTTCAAATTGATAGATATGATTGTATTGATATTTGGAACATGTCGTTGACATGTGTGAGCAGTTGCAGGAAGTGTACTGGTATTAGCCTGACAAGGTAATAGTTGATATGTTTATATCACTAACAATCAGGTGATGTGACAGTGCATAATAACACTCAATTGCAGCAAGGCAAAGGTCAAAGAAAGGAATTGGGAAAGAATTCCTTTGGCTCTGTTTGGAAACCCTAATTCCAAACGAATGAGTGCTTTGCATACATGGAGTCTTCTTAACCTTGATTTTGTTTGACGTTATGTGGATATGTGTTAGATTCATGAACATGTACTTGACAGGCATATTAGCTAGTCTTTAGTTATAGGTGGATCTGTCAAAGGATTGGAGTCCCTTGAGAGATGACATGGATGTGTTTAGTTGTAAGTAATGTGCTTGACACAACAAGATTGGGTAATTGGTGTAGTGTTATGTTTATTTATGCACTGATAGTTATGTGTTTATGAAAATATGATGCACAGGATTGCATGACAAGGAAACTTCCATGAAATTCTGAAGAAGGCTCGGATTGAGCTTTCCATGGGAACCATGGGTATTGAGTCATGGTGTTTGTGGTCAGTCTTGTGATTTTGATGCTTTTTTGTGCTTGATTGTGGTTTCTTTTGCGTTTTGTGCATGGCCATGCCACTTGGGTTGTGGTATCGTTATTGGTTTCATGATTTCCTTCTTAGTTGTTTCTTGTCTTGCTGTTTTTGTTTTGAGTGTCTTGGGAATTGTTTGGGAAAGATGAAAGTTAATGGAGCTCAGGGAGAGATGTGTGGTACTCAACGGATAAGGTAAGACATAGATCAAGCTTGGTGCATGAATAAGTGCAATAGAAGGTAAGGCTATGACAGTCGGTTAGACTAGTTGGGTCCATTGCGGTAAATGGACGGTGGCAGTACAATCATGACAAAGGTAACTAGAAAATTTAAAGTAAATGGATATGAGGTGTGAGTTGGCTTGGCTATGTTGGGAACGATGGTTCTCAATGGTGTGCATGTTGTGTACAATAAGGAAGTTCTCTTAACATAGACCTTATGTTATTTGGTAATTATGTTATGATCATGACTGTTGGATACCTATACCAATAGGTTTCATATTTCATGATTGGCAAATTCAAATGCCAAATATGCTCTGCTTTGCTGATACAAAGATCCCATATTTCCAAAACAAGACAAGGTGTGTACATACTTTCATGTTTACTAAATTTTGATGGATGGTCCAACAGTCTAATCTGGATCATGCCATGTTTCAATTTTCTGTTGTAGAATAGAGAAAGAAGTCTGTCCAAACTGTTTAATCTTGGCAGACCAATAGTTAGGGAGAGAAACTAAGGTTCCCAACTGCTTAATCTGGGGCCTTGGAAGCAATAAGGGTAGTGCGAAATAGGCAATCAAAA
>APFE031552857.1:0-25345 GCA_000404065.3 Pinus taeda | reverse complement strand
TATTCCTTTAGTTAGGTCTAAATTGACTTGGATGCTAGAAAATGTGAAATAAATAATTTTTTGGATAAAGGGAGAAATGGGAAATCCTCCTCTAGGCTCAATTCCCCTATTCCATCCCCTGTGTAATTGGTTGATTTCCCAGAACAAAATTTCTTTGTGGGATATCTCCTCTTGGTCATCTAATGGGCATTGGTTGAGATGAGTCTGGGGTAAGATTTTGGGTCTCTTTGTTAGTATTTTCAAATCTCTCGAATCCTCTCTTGTTGGATCTTCTCCTTCCTCCTTGCCAGATTGAGACACTCATGGTTAGGCATGTGCTTTGTATTAAAACATGTTATCTATATTTTTTCTTCCTTGATATTATACCTCCCTCTTCTCGTCTTTGGGACTTTATTTGGAGCTCATACTTCCATTGAAAAATAAAAAATTGTTGTTGGACATTAGTTCATAGGAAGATCCTAACAATTGAGAATTTATTGAAATGGTGAATTCTTGGACCTTCATGATGCAATCACATTGCTAAAAATATAGATCACGTCTTCTTGGAATTCCCTTTCATGCTTGAAGTATTGGGAGAGTTCTTATCTCAATTAAAATCAAGGGTAATTTGGCCTTCTTTGCTACAAGACTTGTTGTGAAAATCGAAAAAATGTTATAATGGATTGTTTGCACGAAGATTTAATGAAGAGAATATGAGAAGTACTACCTAAATATCTATGTTGGAAAATTTGGCTAGCTAGAAATCGGGTTTCTTTTTAAGATGAATGAATGAATGTCATCATGATGGTAGGATCATCGATAGGACTTATTGCAGAATCTTTTAGGGCTAAGAGAATAAATGAAGAGGATTTTAAATTGGATGGAGAGGAATAAGAATGGATTGAACTTTTTGTTCCAAAGTGGGCCATTGAGGAGAATCATAATGGATTAAAGTTTTTGATCTAAAGTGGGCCAATGGGGAGAAATCACATCTCATGGAGAGTTGGAAAGTAAGATTATCTAAGGAAGAATTGGATGACTGATTCTTGGAGCATAAACATGTCTTCCTAAGCTTCGATGGAGCAACAAAAAGAAACCCACGGGTGGTAGGAGTGCTAGTGAGGGTAGGGGACAGGGGGCAATATTACCAGAATAACATAGGTTTGCTTGCAGTTTATATAAGTCACTTTTCCAACAAGATTGATGGAGCCTATGCCTCACATCAAGGTTTGAGGCAAAAAGTGAATCTGAATTCAGAAAGTGATTGTTTTTTGTGATTCCTTGAATATAATTCACCATTTATATTCAGGATTTCTCTCCTCAGATGCAAAGTTAAGTCATATTTTCAAGAAGATTTATTAGTTGTATCATTCTATCACCAAAAGGAAATATCTCCATGTTTTTAGATCAAACAACTCCAAGGCTAATCACATGGTTAATTTGTGGTTCACGCTAAATCAAGGTGAACTTTGATGGCACTGGAAAAAGGTTTATGCCCACCTTACTTAATGGTTAATCATGAGACTCAGATATCAAAGCAGAGGAATAATTCCTCATGGTTTAATGTGACATTTTGATGTTTTCTAAATTTTGGTTTTTGTTAGGCGAGTATTGCAAATGTACAAGTGAAATAATAAATATATAATAGCAATTTGTTCAAAAACTTCAAGGTCAAAATTCTATAGATAGTCATTGATACATACTCCATTGTAACTATGTCCACTGATTTATCATATATTTAAATTAAGTATTAGCTCAATATCTTATAATATAATAGCTATTCTCAACTTTTGTTATATATAGATTGAAGTGATAGATTATATCAAAATAACTAGTGAATCTCATAGATGGCACTTAAATGTCATTCAATTTCTATTATTAACTCTAAAGATGAATACTAGCTCCACAACTTTTTGGTTTAAAAGGGGAAAATATTCTAGAGATGAATATCGAAGTTGTAACAGGATCCAACTCTCCCCTTGATTTACTATGGGATGTCAAGGAAATATTGATAAAAGCATGTATCTAGTTTTCAGGTTCAAATTCATGGGCTCGGACTTACATCTGTTCTCATAATACAGTGCTGCCTGCAACCGGGCCCCGCTACTGAAAAGTTTAGCCAGAGAAAGTCAAATCAATCTGTAGACCAAGCTAAAACACTTCTCCAGCCCAAACCCCAAGGAGAGTTCTTGGCCAAAGCCATTCTGCCACTTGTAGATCACTGTTCGTCATGCAAGTGGAATACACCCCAGCTAACAAGACAGCACAAGGAAATAAATACAATGATCGCCGTATCTCTAAAGATTGGTTTAGCCTATTCATGGATTGGATGATGGTACACCTTGAAAGAGTCCAAGCACGGAGGCAAATGCAGCCAAAAGATTTGAGATGAAGGTCGGTTGTTTTCATTATTATTTTATTGTCTTTTTGTGTCGTGAACAGAAGAATCTACAACTAGGTTGGTTTTCTATTCGCTGGTAGCTACCTCTCTAACTCTAGCCCATTGAAATGCCGCTGGAGCTACTGTGTAGCTACTGTTTTCATTAGCAAATTGAATCAATGTGTGACTAATTGCTAATTGCCATTAACATCAGAATTGCAGATCAATACCACTTCTGACAGTGAGGTACTTCTGTGCATATCCTTTATTTTTATCTTTGATAATTCATACCTCACAACGTGGAGGTACTTGTTATTGTTGCAATGGTTCATAGCATATGAGGCAGATCAATCCGTGCTTGTTAAATCTTTGGTGCAACAAAAATGACAGCTGTTGCAAAGCCGGACAAGTACTGCATATGCTGCATCTAGTCAGGTCGCATATGGATGAACGCAAAATGGGAATAGAATTCAAATCTGCTCTTGATTTTTTGCAGGAACCCTCATGGAAATCATTATGAAGTATGGATCTTTGTTCACCTCTATTCTGACAGGTTGGAATCGTTTTCCAACTTAATTGACCAAAGGCTTATTCTAAATCTCTCGTATCAAAATCTAATTTCTTATTTCAATGGGAATAATATAAGATTTGAACTTAAAATTAAGTTCAATGAAACTTCATTATTACTAATTAAACTACCCTACAAAACAAATATTATCTAATATTTTATTATTTAAAATATGTTTTTTTAATTTTATATATAAAATTACATTACTTCAACCAATGTTATTTAATATTTATTATTAAACTATTTTGATAAAAATCCCTCAAACACCCCTATTATAAAATAATTTACCAATTCTTAAACCAATCTATTCAAATTCTAAACCAATTTAACCCAACAACAAAAAAAAATGCCAAGAAAAACCCTAAAACATACTACGTCCTTGTAAATCACCGCCAGTCAATCAGTCATGCATGTGGAATACACTCACATGATCACCAGTCAGCCAGTCATGCATGTGTAACGAGGCAGATCACAAGATTCATGACCACCGTATCTTCAAAGATTACGGTAAGGCGGGCTCCTACTATTCATGGATTTGATGAGAAGCACAGCTTTGAAGAGAGCAGCACGGAGGAAAATGGGTCACATAGACTGAGAAAAGATTAGCATTATATAATAAAATTATTGAATATTTTTATTGTAAATGAATCCTATAAATTCTTTTAATATATTGAAGTTTTTATTAGGAATGAATCCAGTTTTAATTGGGATTATCTAACTTGTTTTTATATTTTATTTTTATATTTAGATGTGCCGGATAAGTGTTTAATATAGTAATAAATAAATAAAAAAAATAAAGACAGTTTATGTTATTAAATGTCATCACTAAAAATTAAGAAATATGATTGACTAATATTGTTTATATGTGTGAGAGTTTTATTTTTATTAATATATATAATTGTTTATAACTAAACTACGGTAAGGTGGACTTCTACTATTCATGGATTTGATGGATTTGATGACAAGCACAACTTTGAAGAGAGCAGCACAGAGGAAAATGGGTCACATAGACTGAGAAAAGATTAGTTTTATATAATAAAATTATTGAAGTTTTTATTTGGAATGAATTCCATTTTAACTGGGGATTTTTTATTTAATGTTTTTATATTTTTATATTTAGATAACAATTATAATAGATAGTATTTGTCGATAAGTTTAAATATTGTTTAATTAAATAAATAAAAAAATAACAACAGTTTATGTTATTAAATATCATCACTAAAAATTAAGAAATATTATTACTAATATTTTTATTGTGTGTGTGAGAGTTTTATTTATAATATATATAATGTTTATATAAATTTATTAAAATATGTTTTAATATAATAAAAAGTCACTTAATTGAATATTATGAAAAAATTTCAAGTCATGAAGAATAATATATAGAAAAAAATAAAAAAGTTAGATAAAATGGAAATAAAACAAATAACAAAAAATTAGTAACTATTAGAAATGGAAGTTATTAAATAACCCATAATAACACCTCAACCAATCACTTTACAAATAAATAAATTTAGATAATAATAAAATATAACAAAAATTAAATTCCTAATGTTAAACTATGGATAAGCATCATAAATTTTTGGTTAAAGATAAACTAATAGCAAGCAAAAATTGAATAGATTATACCATGGTAGAAAGTTAATAATTTTTCTGAAATATGTTTAAATTAATTTTCTCTAAATATTCATATTATTTATATATATTATATATTTTTATTAATTTTTTCATTTAAATGTGTATTTTTTGGTCAAATAGGTTTTTTTGTTTTTTTCCTCATATAAAATGTGCAAATATAAACTTCGACAACTATTCATTTGGAGAATTGTCAAATATTTATGGCCTTGTAATATAACTAGAGAATATTAACTTTCTATGTTTTGCTCTCTAACTTCTCACTCCCACTTTGTCTACTCAATTATGGAACAAACTACCATAGCACTTCTCATTCTCATTTGGTTTACTCAATTATATAAAAGAAACTACAATATCATAGAATAGAAGGGTTATTCCTTCTAAGGACATAGTATTTAACATAGTCTAATAGGATTTGACTCCCTCAATCCTCAATCATAGTTAGGGGTTTGAATCTTGTACAGTTTTCTTGAATGTATATATTTGGCTAGCTCCATATACATGAGTAACCAAGGTTTATGTGACATCCACTAGCAACATGGAAGTCAAGATGTAGCCCCGAAGACTCATGTGACATCCTTTAATAACATGGCAATCAAGACAATAGATCAATTTGGGGGGACAACTTTTCCATATGAATTACATTTAATGTAATTATATTGTTAAAAAAATCATGAATGTAAAATAATACCATAAGAAGATTTTGTTCACGCAGGTGTTTTTCGACATTAAGTAATATCCTTTAATACCTAAAAAATTTTTGAAATTTTTTAATCTCAATTTTCCAAACTAGAAATAGCTAATAAAAATAACCTAACAAGTTAATTCCTCCAATATTTCTAATGTGAAATCATCAAAATAAATAACAAATAATACAAAACTCCAATCCAAATCATGAATATATATAGATTTTATTATTTTCGTTTTATTATTTTCATTATCAAAATTGAGTTATGGTGTGATTAGCATTCTTCAAAATATTGAAGATCAATATCATAATCGGATGCCACTCTTTAGCAGGTTGATAACGGTGAGTGTATATATTTGATATCCTTTATTTGATGCGCTCTCTCAAAATTGATATGTGACAATGTGGAAGTCCTTGCTCGCAATGATTACAAGGACTGCATAAATCCATGTGTATTAGTCTTTGGTACAACAAAAATCACAGCTATTGCACAGGACTACCAGGACTATCCAGCTCGCATGTGAATGAGCTTTAAATGCAGTCAATATTAAGATGTAAATAAAAACCAAATTTCTCCTGCACAGGATGTCAGCGAAATAATGATAAAAGATGGATCTTTATTCACCAATATTCTGTCGCGTTGGAATCCTGCAGCACTTACAATGATTCATACCAAAAGGAATTGAAGTCTTTCTTTGATAAATTGTGTGAGGTAGAAGGGCTCGTAAGCATGGAGAAGGTAACATTTAGTAGCAACATCTAGTCCCAATTCAGCCAGAGGTATTTGCAAGAATCCTTGTTACATAGTGGGTTGAAATAAAGATTCAATGAGGAAGTGACTGAGTCCAACAACCAATTTGGAACAGATGGGATGGCAACATCGAGAAAGCTACTAAATGCACTTTCATTCCTTTATGTTTTCCACATACATTCAGGAGACAACTGACAAATTTCTCATCTCATGTCGTCCACAAAATTCCTAAACTTAGAAGCCTTGTGAAGGGGCTTGACATAACTCAATGACTTTGAGAGTGGGAAATGTCATGATAGAAGTGGTTATAACGGTAGTTGTAAAGGCATATGGATAGTTGGATGTAAATGAAAGGTTAACATGGGTATGAATTATAACCCAAGTTTGAAGTTTGAAGGGATTTTACATACATAGATATGGAATCTGAGGGGGTGGTATATCATATTAGTTGTGACCCGAATCTGAGGGGGTGGTATATCATATTAGATGTGACCCTCTTCCTAGAGTCATATAAAATGCATATGCAAAGTACTCTACTATGGTTTAAAAGAAAAGCAAAACATGTGCCATGAGGTGAAAACTTAGGAGCATACTACTTTCATCAATAATGATATATTATAATCAAAATTCCTTAATTAAAAGCATATTTAATTATATTATAATCAAATTTTTTAATTTAAAATTTATTTAAGTTTTAACAGATAGGTGGTTTAATGGTGACAAAGAAGTGTTTAACTTCAGAAGTTTAAAAAAGGCAAGCAGGTTAGATCCATTTTACATTTAAAATTTAAATTAGTTAAAAAAAACAATAGTAATAATATTAAGGTATTAAATCAATTTTAAATTGGATCATTATTTTGGTCAAAGGTTAAACTAAGTTTAAAAAGAACAGATAGAAATCATTTTCATTGATGATGGAAGGATGGATTATGATATAATGAGGGGTTTATTTACCATTCTCAATAATCTATAATAAAGATAATCTTTCTAATTGTTAAGAAATAAACGATGAGTGCAATTTAATGATGATTTTTCATGATACATGGCAATATAAATATGGAGAAACAATAATTTGTTAACTTGGAGGTATGATTTGAGGTATTTTTATAGTGAAATTGAATATGGTATAGGAATATGAAATGTAAGGAATTGAATTACTTTTTCAAATATTTAATTTTTATTTGTGTAAGATAATGTGGAATTTGAGTTTCCTAATAGTTGTATGATATTTTTCATGTAAACTATATTGTATATATTCTCATTAATACACATGTTGAGTACCTATACGATGGAATATATATATATATATATTATATATAATATATATATATATATATATATATATATATTATATAATAGAGAGAGAGAAGAGAGAGAGAGAGAGAGAGAGACTTGTGCACAACTATTTTTTCAAAAATTTATAAGGTTAATTTTATATTTTTTGTACTTGAAGTTAACAGGCCATGCATTTGTAGGGTGTAAGAATTTTAGCATAATAAAATGTTTTTGGCATTTTTTAGAATGTAGATCGCAATCTATATTAGTGCAAACATATAACTTTTTCTAAAATTAGCCCAGGCGGTAAAACGTTAAAGTAGGAATAAAATGCTCATATATTTGAAGATTCTAATATATGTCAAGACAAAAATAAATTAACAATTATATATATATTTATATATTATTATACTATATATATATATATATATATATATTATATATAATATATATATATATATAGATATTAGATAGATAGATAGCTACACACACACACAACACACACACACACACATATATATATATATAATAGATGATAGATAGATATAATCTTCATAGTCTATCTTATATTCTTACATGATTTTATTGACATTGGATTTGCATAGCTTATATGAAAATAATGTGAAAAATAGTAATATTGAGATACATTAAAAAAATGGAGGTTTTAGTGTATTTGCAACTCAAACCACTAGTTTTTTCATTCCAAAGCTAAATCTAAAATAACCGAGTTAGTAAAAGAATTTAAAATTTGCCAATATCACTTGAGAGTATTTGAATGAAAGAAGCATGCACACATTCTAGATTGTTTGTGTACTCTTATAACACAGACATGATATTTTAACTAATTTATTTTTTCCATTGTATATCCTTCGCCTCCAAGTGGGGACATTAGTGACATTAGGAGGATTTGAGTATTAAGTATGGCTACCAGATTCCTTCAAATGATAAGGAGGGAAGCTTGGGCGTTGGGCCATAAATATTGCTTCTAGGTATCAAGGCCCTACCCCAACAACTCAAACTACCATAGTTACGTCCTAATGATATCTTTCGACTATGAATGGTGATATTCATGAAATAGGAAATTTTGAACACTGGGTATTAGCCTTAAGGCCTTGGGCATGAGTTATGGAATAACTCGAAGACTTAGGATGTAAAGGAGGATTTTGAACATAAAGGTGGAGACCAATGAATCAAACTATCACATAGGGCATGCTGAGGACATCCTTGGCTTCCAACTAGGGATACATGTAACATTAGTATATTTTGAGCCCTAGTTATGAGTCTTGAGGCCCTTGACATGCTGATGGCAGGAAGCATAATGATTGGACACTAAAGTAATCCTTTGGAATACATGGCTATGAAAAAAAGCTTGAGCCACCACACAAGACCTCTCAAAATTATCCCTTCCTTTAACTTGGGATAATGGTTCCATTAAGGAATTTTTTATGCTAGGCAAATAAGCCTTTGGTCCCTAGACATCTTTTCCAAGACCTTACACCATAAAGGAAGCTTCTCGGCATCTATGTTCAAGACTGACATATTGGTCCACTACACATGACCTCTTAAGCATATTCTTACCTTCTATGTGGGGATTTTCATTAATATTAGGAAGTTTTAGAACTTTGTAAGGGTATTAGGGTCTCAAATATGGTCATAGGTAGAAGTTTAGGCCCTATGACATAAATGAAGATGGCAGGAGTCAAAGCCAAAGGAAAGCACACAAAATATAAAGATGATATTTGGCCTTCAAGCTAATTTATGTGCAATATTATAATTTTTAAGGATGTGTTATGGATCAAGGTTCCCTCAACATGGTGGTGGGATGAAAATGTGATTTAGGCCTTTAAGGAAGATCCCACACATCAAGGGCCAATAAAAACACCTTCCAAGTGTATCATTTTCCTCTTAGTGGGATTTTGTCACCATTAGGTTTTTGGGAGAAGTACGTATTGAATTCAAAACTTGGACCAAGGTTAGATGATAAAACATGCATATTCGCTCTGAAAGGTAGCTTGCAAGGATCAAGAAGCATTAACAAGTTCTCAAATGAGCATAGAGGAACTCTCCATGAGAAATGTGTCCTTCAAGTTGCAATATGGAAACCATTATAAGGTTTTAAGCAACAAGTATGGGTTGCAGGTAACTAGACATGGATGAGGGAAGAAAATCAACCATTATGACCTAATGCAAGATTCTAGGCATCCAACTCCAAGGAAAAAATATTTAGCTGCAACACATACAATCTTGAGGGTATCATCTCCTAATCTAGATTAGATCATTTTATTGTTTGTGCTTACAAAGATTTCACCTATAGTGATAGGGTACTTTGCACCCACAAGCCTTCCCAGGGATCTTCACAGACCATAATGTTCACAACCTATCTAACCCACTCTCGTGGACATGCAATTAAAGGAAAAAACAAAAAGGAAGAGTATGGTGTACCTTTTATTAAGAGGCAGATGTTTGAATAAACTAGCCGGAGAAGTCATCAAAGATATTCACTCTTGATCTCCTTGCATTAAATACCTGCACATAAACAACAATGTACGAGATCCATCTTCGTGCAATACCTGTTAGCATTAGCATGAAACAAAAATAAAATACACTAACATTAACACATAGAAAGACAATGATTTTTTGGGGGAAAGAATCATTTTCTTATATTATACAATGGCGTACATTCATCACTCCTCCACATTCCTGGTCTTTGTTCTCTTTCTCACCATAGCTCACTGTTAAGGTGAAAGATGTTTGTGGCTTATTTCAAGGAAGCCCGTGAGTTTCTATTTTGAAAGCACTTTGTTACATTAAAATTACCTCTATTGTTAAATCGATGGAATTTCGTTTATAGATAATTTGGAGGAGTGATCATATTCAACATAGAGAATTTGTTGGCCATATTTGATGTGTTCCTTTAACCTTTATCCTCACAAAGTGATCAACTTTGACCATGTTTTCACTTATCCATTCTCACTGCACTTTAGATCCCCTTTACAATGTAACTAGAGAACTATTAAGCCTTTCAATTTTCCTTGTCAAGTCATCTGGAGCATTTTTAGGCCTAACAGTGTTGTCAACTAGTGTATGGGGGCATTGAAGATACAAAACATGGATTTTTTTAAGCTTCCATGGACCAATTTCTGCATCTCAACTTTCAAGATGTTGTTATTCCCTAATGAACCCAAGGGGTGACATTTTGAGCTATAATAGACACCCCCTAATGTATGAGGTTAGAAGAGAAATTGATGGCCGAAATACATTATAATAAAACTAGTGAGTTAGGTGAAGGGATGGAACCACCAATGTAGGTCATACAAAGTCTATGAAAATCATGTTTAGATGCATAGAAAGTACATCCCTAGGGTAGGCATACCCATATTCAATACTACAGCAGTATAGCATGCGAACACGCACAACATATTATGGACTCATGTCATCAAGAACTAGTCATGATACAAATTAGATATATGACACAATAGCTATATGTAGGACTATGTACACCAAAAGGGGTGCCCATATGATGGCCCTCAAAGTACATAATGCATTCTCTAAAGCAACTTGTGGGATGCAATATGTAGTGAGGTATCCCCATGCACCAAGTTTTCAACTCATCTTGATGGTACAACTCGACTACATGTGAATGAATGAGCTAATTTCAAGCATGCATGGAGACTATCTAATTACCAGGAATAAATGGATCACGTTAACAGATGCAATGGAAATCGTCAAAGATGGAAATGGTTCTAAAGGTATCTAGCACAATTTACAGTGTGAATGAATGAGTTGATATTGAGCACATGTAGAATTGGTCAATATGGTTCAATGAGGAAAATCCACTTTCAACCACAAGGAAACCTGCCATTAAGGACTGTTAGCTCTAAGGTACTAGATTTCTTTTAGATCTACATCCTAGATAAGGTGTTGACATCAATTGGAATAGATCAATCAAATGAGGGACTTAATATATATACCATCATTTGACATAATATTGACACCAAGATGAGGTCTCTAATGATAGCAGATGAAGAATCAATGCAAAACTAATAGAGGGATGATCGACACAAAAGGTAGAATGATACTTGCAAATGGACAACTCTAGCTAGGACTTCCCGTGAACATATAATGGAAAGAAATAAATGTGAACTTGGAATCTTGGACTATAGGATACCATACATACACAATGGAAACGTGGGAGGAACCACCATAACCTAGAGACTGGAAGGGTAACCAATCGGATGAAAATTTTACTCGATAATAGAGTGACGTGACTCATGCTGATGGTGTGGCCCTAAAGTTTGGAAAAGACCAACTACAAGTGAATGACCCAAGAAAGTTCCATATTCAAGGGAAATTGATAACTGCCATGACAAAACACAAAATAAAAGATGCATGCCCCCTTTCCCTTTTTGTATAGTGGATATCCTTCATCGTTTAGTGAGCATGAAAGAGAAGATATGTGAGCTTTTCAATGTCCAGTTCAGTCAATTTTAACGAGCTTGAAAAAGGGTTAAAAGAATACTGATATTTTTCCATGAGTTTTATAGTGAAGTTGAAAACAAGATAATAGTACACTCATGTTTATCTCATGATCTAATGAGTGTGAGAATAGATAAGAGATTCTTTGTTGGATTTCATCTTGATTAATGAGTAAGAAAGAATAGAAATGACTTAGAATTTTGGGTAGTTTAATGAGCGTGGAAAGAGGGAAAAAATAGCTTGGTATTTTCATTGTTTAAAGAGCATGAAAAGAAGGCCTAAAGAAATATCATTCTAGAGAAGTAAGTGGTATAACAATATGTAGCTTTTTTTGAGGCTAATAGAATCAGCCTTAGAAAAGTAGGTGGCATTAGAAAAGTGTTTGGTGATGCAAATCCATTCAACATATTGGTCTCTTTGAAAGGGTGAGATGGGTTGCAAGACGAAGGAAAAGCTAATGCAAAGGTAAGAGGTCAAGCATGGATACAAGGTTGGCAAGCGGGATGAAAGAAAGCAAGATTATGACAACATCTTGAAAGGCATTGAAGACTATGGACATAGACAACCAAAAAGCAATGATAAAAAGGGTGGTGACCCCATATAAGGTAATGATGGTCATAAATAATAGACAATGAGAGGAATGAGGCTAAATCTTGATGTCATGGAAGGCACTAAAGAGGATCTCAAACCTACAAATGGACATAACATGGGCACCAAAATGGCAGTTGGGCGCTATTCTAAGGTGCTCATGGTGGATAGGCTCTATCATGCAAGTTACGACATGCAAACATGCATGGTTAATACTGCAAATTAATGGAGTGGGACCTAAGGCATAATGAAATGGTTGGGAAAGGTTAATAATGTAGAGACAATATTGACAAATCTTAACCCTATATCTAAGTTTCGACAGTATACCTCAAGTCACCAACTTTTATATGTTTTATCTTGTTTTTGGGGTTTTCAAATGTATTATATACATGTGTACAAAGAAGGACATAGTCTACTAGGTTATGTAATGTACTTCACATTGTCAAGCATAGGCCAAGTATTCCAATTAACGTGTATGAAATCATGTGCAGTTGTGGGCAACATTTGGCATGTCGTGATGGGGTCATGCCACATCTAATTGAATTTCCATGGTCCTAAAGGCTGATAATTCCATGGATAAATTAGAACCATAACATTATCAGGGATGACCCAAGGACATAAATGGTGAATGGTCTCATGAGCTAGGTAAACTCCTTCATGATGATGATCAATACATGAAGAGGGCATGAGATATTTGTCAATAAGGCAGTATTTAATGGATAATTTGGTGGCAAGTTTAGTATTAGAAATCCTAGATTTGACTTTGGCTAAGGATGGCACTTCATTGGATGATGCAAGAAATTCCCCTTGACCTGATTCAAGGTTTTGATTGCCAAGCTCCATCATTTCCAAATTCGGGAGAGTGGAGACATCATGAGGCAGAGTCTTCCTTAGCCTATTGTGTGAAGCCATGACCTCCAAGATGGCATTGTTGAAACCCAATATCAAAGGAGTCATGTGAAACTGATGAAGTGACCACCCATGTGGGAAGAGTATCCTAGTAATATTCCATATCAAGATGGATTTTTTGACCAGTTTCATTAAGTAGTGGTGGGACACTGAATAGGTGATTGCTTCCATAAGAGGTGACATTGTGCCCCCTTGAGATTATCTTCTGTAGGAATCACCCAAGGATTAGGAAGTCCAAGGGATTCACTAGTGACAAAAGAGATCATGTTAATGGCGAAAGTAGATGGATATGGGTCAGATGGAGCAAGGGGAAAGGTGCCCATTAATGAAGAGTCTTTGAACATCCCTACTCCAATGCTTTCAACACTAGAATGGGAATTTAATACAAATGGAATTGACTAACTACCGTGGAAACAAAATTCATGCTTGTAGAAGGTCGATTGGTCAATAGTGACTATTTTACCCTGATGGGGGAATATCATGACGTAGGAGATAGATGACACAATAACACTCATGGCATAAAACTATCTTCCCTTGAGAAAAAGGTTATACTCTAATGGTACATCAATGACCTCAACTTCGATTAATATCATTTTACCTCCAAGTGCAATAGGAAAAATAGGAAAAATCTCTTAAGATTGTGTTGTGGTAAAATCACAATGCCCTGTTTTTATTAATGGGGACCCTCTACATGAATTTTGGTCATATCACCCTTTAATTTTTTTTCATTTGGTTAATTGTGCGACATTTTAGCTTTTTCTTTTTCATTATGATTGTTTCGTTGCGTTTGATTTCTTACTAGCTTTCCACCGATTCTCATTTCATCTCATTTGGCCTCTTGATTTACAAACAATACTTATTCAAAGTTCGATGATTTTCACCATCTCAACTTTAAAAATGTATATTATTTTTTTACTCATATAAATATAATTTAATATAAAATTATTTAACTAATTGTAATTAACCAATTATTTGTTAATTTTTAATTTATTAACTATCTTACAAAACCACCGGTACAAACACATAATGTATAGTTTAAACTTTATAATAGAAATATATACAAAAATTATACCTAATAAAACTTTTAAAATCCTAGACTCCATTTCTCGGAATTTTATTTTTAAAAATGTACCAAATTATGGAGCCTACACCTCCCTCATCTCGTAACTCCATTTTTTTATGCCTCTCGAGACTCGAGATCATTCTTCACTGTCTCATTATTACTTCCCCTTATCACTCGAAAGTCTCCCTCCTCCTCATATAATCCCGGGCCTCTTATTGAGAAGCCCAAAAGCCGCTCAATCATATTTCGCTTTTTGTAATTTATTAATTAATTTTTTATTAAATAATATTATTTAATATAATTTCTAATTAATAATATAGTAGTTATATATTAATTATAAAATTAATAAATTTTTTAATTAATTTTTATTTAAATTATTTAGTTAATTAGGATTTATAATTTAATTTAAAACCAAATTTTAATTAAAAATGTTTATTTTTGTTTAGCATTGTTTTTTTAGAATTTTGGTAGTTTTGAGATTTTGGTTTGGAAAAGTATATTTGGAGATTTACTTGGTCAAATTAGGCCCAAGATAGCTCTTTAGAAAGCTAAAACCAAGGAGAACAAACAGCTCATTAGAAACCTAAAACCGAGGAGAACAATATGGGAAAGTTACATTTAACATATTTAATCATTTAGTGATCCAAAAAAAATATCAAAATATTAAGTACCAAATTTACAACAAAAATATGGTTTTTTTTTCTAATTTGATTTGGGAAAATTTCATTGGTTTGGGAAAATTGTTGTCACTAATTCATTCCCCAACAGCACTTAAAGGCTAATCATATCTATTTAAAGCGATCACAACATAGAAATTTTTTGGATCTAATTTATTTTGATTTAGCAATTTCATGAGAGTTTATTATTTTGATTTCTAGTATGCAATTTAATTTAATTTTTTTATTTTGGTTTTGATTGGTTTGTAGCAGGACATTGGTTGGAAAAGTTGAAGTTGAGGCACTTTGGAGCAATGGAAAGAGACCATCAAAGAGAAGAATGGAGAATTTACAACTCAAATTGAGTATTTGGAAAATCACTCCCAAACAATTCTTCATTTTGGAAAGTTTTTGTAAATTATTTGAATAATAGTCTTGAGAATGAGGAGGGGGTTCCTCTTCGTTGCAACTAGAGGTTCTAAAGAACTTTTGTATATGGGATTATAGATGTAGGAAGGAAGAGAAGACTCAGATCTGAGAAAATGGGGATTTTCTTGTTAGAATACCATTTCCGTCAATGAGATCGAAACAACACTTTTGTAATTATTTTGTTAATGAGAAGAGCTAATCATTTTAAAGAGGTTGTTGGAGATCGAATTGGAAATAGAGAAAGTGACAAGGCTTCACCAGTTTGTAATTTGAATACTTTTATTTAGATGCAAATTTCATTTAAGTGATGACATGTCTATGTAAATCATTCTATATCATGCACTTTTGTTGAATATGAATGTTTGTCTTATAGATCAGCTTTCTGATCTATCAAGTCTCATGGATATGCTGTTGATAGTCTCATTTGCTCAAGTGTTTAAGTCATATTTCTGAATGCCGATTTACTCAAAATATTTCCCTTAAAATCGATTTAATTACTATTAAAATTATGAGAACTTTTTCCTTGTTTCAATCGTCAATCATTCATTGTCAATCGATCTCTAATAGAGCATGTTTTGGTAATCATAATATCAACTAGCAGAACTAATTCATTAGCGAGACATTCATAAAAAACTAGTCATATTAGAACCCCCAATTATTTAGTTATTCTACTCACAGTTGGGATAGATCTATATCTTCTTAATCGAGATAGGTTTATAATTTATTTTTATCACTTGCATCTTAGAATAGCTTTGCATTTATATTAAAATTTCTATTTAAGAAGACCCCTTACGGAGGGTAAGACATAACATGTGGCTTAGGTGAGCCCTCAAGTGAGCTTAATGATATGCTTTTTTGCACGTGCACAACTAGAAGGAAGATCTTATTTCTCTCTTTCTATTGGTAAGTAATAGATAAACCATAGGCTAGCAAAAAGAGAGGGGGGATAATTAGACCCAATTGAACTAGTCAGAACCACCAAATTAAACAAATAAGGGCTTAGTTGGGGCCCTTATTGGGTGGTCTCCCTTACATGTTGATGAGGTAATTTTGACCATCAACATTTTTGGCGCTAGAAGGAGGGCCAAAGTAAATTGCTTCTTTAAAGATTTTGTGTTATAAAGTTTTATCTTATTACTATGGCTCCACTTGAAACATCACCTTGAAGTTTCTTTACCGAACTTCTACCAGCTTCCACTCCAATAAAGGTAGCCGAGACTCTATCTAAGATTAAATTCGATGGTAAGACTTCTACTTTTGATCATCTCCTCGAGTTTATTTTAAATTGTAATAATTTCAATATTGATGAAGGTGTTATTTGCAGAATTTTTACTCTTACATTGATAGGTATCCAAGGGCTAGTTCCTATCACTACCAATTTCTTCTGTACATAGTTGGGACGAATTTTCAAAGATTTTCCTTCACGCTTTCTAGGAATATGACTATGAAAAGGTTTGTGATCAATTGGAAGAATTGCGTAGGATGGAAGGTGGGCCTTTGGACAAATTTATAACTAGATCCAAATTATTTTGTATGCAATTTCATTTGAAATATTTACCTCCTGAATTTCAGATAATAGGATGGTTCAAATATTTATTATCTCTTCCTTCTATTTCTTATCAATAACCAGAAAGTATATGTACTATTGTTGAAGAGTCATTTTCTCAAATTGACAACGTTGATCCTTTGCAAATTAGAATTGTAAATGTTGTTAATGAACAATTTCAACTAGAAGTAGTTGTTGCTCAAAAAAATGATGTTGATTTCACAACTATTTCAAATTTAAATAATGATGCTTTATCTGATGAAATGGAAAATCAACAAGATGTAGAGTACACTAGCAAAAATCTGCAAAAATTAATTCAACAACAAATAGATCAACAAGACAACTAGCCAGAGAGCATCAACAACATACAAATATTGCAATTCATTTAGAATCTTCTTCTACTGGTAAGAAATATTGAGTTAAGGATAAACCTAGAAACAATTTGCAAATCAATCAAACATATCGTAAATCTGATTTTTGTCAAGAGATTGGACAACAATCTGAGATTTGCAATGGTAGAAATGTGGAAGAATCTATTTTTAAAAATGAACAAATTTTTGCAAATAGAGGAACTTTCATGTATAAATCTTCAACCTCTTATTTTTGTCGCTATCTTGATCTTTTCAGTAACAATAATTTAATTGTTAAACAATCAACAATCCCTTTGAACACAAATTTACTTTTACAAAAAATAGAGGAGTTGTCATTAATGATGGATTATTGTCTAATTCTGATATTGGTAGAGAAATTTCAATCAATAATATTTAAACGACCCTGGAGATTCTCTTAATATTGCATGTAATTTTATCCATGGTTTTGATTTATCTTATTTAGAGGAAAAAACACTAATGAAATTATTTAAGATGATGACTTGAAAATTGAAAATACTCAACCTCTTTTCTCTTCAATTTTTTTTTTGACTGACTCAAATATTCTCAGTTGCTTAAGTGAATCTATTTTTGAAGATAAAAAGAACATTAATCAAGAAATTATTTTAGTTAATTCTCATTTCCAATCATTTTATCATCTTAGTGACTTCAGTGTTCACGAATCTATCCCAATATTTGATTCCTACGATGATAAAGTATCATTTTTGAATCATAAGCTTCAAATCTTCTCATTCCTACAAATAAATGCTAACAATAATTTTAGTTTCATAATTTCTGTTGACACTTGCAGGAAGATTTTTTTTGCAAATGAATCCCAATCATGTTGTACCATTATTTGTAATATTAATGTAAATTATAAGTTAGCTTTTCTTTATTTCCCCACCTTGAGTTTATTTTTCTTTCAAATTTCATTTTCAAATTTCTAAAAACACTAAATTGGCACTTTGAACATGATGACTCTAAACAATCATCAAGTGCATTGATAAATATACATGAAAATCAATTCCAAGGTCATGAGCATGAGCATTAACAACTTTTAATTTTTCAATTTTATCTAATGTTCATTTCAGGCCAATTAATGCCTTATTTTGACATGAATTTTTCTCAAGTTTCATCGTTTGAGAGTGCATCATTATAGTATGGACAGCAATGTAATTTTTCTAGAAATCTTCTGAGCTTTCTATTTAATATCCATCCATACTTTATTGCTTCACTTGAAAAATGTTTCGGATCCCCTATTCCCTAGAATATTTCTTTCCATCACCTTTATTTTGTACATAATATTGCCGGTTTTTAGTAGAATTCAATATTTAAAAGTATATCATATAATCCTGGCCTAATATTTCCTCTTCCTTTGAACTTCTTCCAATCATTCAATGAAGTACATCCTGATTTTCATGATCCCGTAGATAGATTTTTGGAAGAATTTCAAGGTAAGAATTTTATGAATAAATTTATTTTTCTGAACTTGTTAGATATGCATAGTAAGCATAAATTTTCTTTTGATAATTGTTGGGTATCATTTTTTAGTGTTTTATCTTCACCACATAAGCCATTTTTTCCTTCATTTTCCTTTTTCCACTTCAATTTTCATCCGTTAAACCCTTGAAATTAATAAAATCAGGTACAATTGTCATTTACTTTTAATGATTTAAATTTTGATAAAGTTTTTCTTTGAAATTGAATTTTTAGCAGTAATTATGGGACGTTGCAACTTCCCGTAATAGCTCCATCATTTTCATATGTGTAGGATAGTTGGGTAAAATCCAAAGGTTGTTGGGTATTCCTCATTGTACAAGAACGTTGAAACTCTTATAAACTCTTATTTTTATCCTGAAAGGGTTCACAAAGATGCTCGATTAACACTGGTCAAACTAGGCTAATCATGCAGAAAATCCCCTATTTTAAGCATAAAATTGGGCAGTTTTGGATTTTGAGGTATTTCTCCCAAATTTTAGTGATAAGAGGGATGAATTCGACCTGTCGCCCTTATTTAGGATTGTCATAAATACATTTGAATAATTTTAGTCAATTTTTACAAAAACTCTTGTATAAATATGTGGCATTTGGGAAACAAAGACATATATTATGCTATGTTAAGTTGGAAGAATTTTGCAATTTAGTAAAGAAAGTTGATTCAGAGTTTCTTATATCTCTATTATGGTTAATGGATGATGTTTAGTCTATTTTTCATGTTCTTCTAAGATGGTCTTCACTTAAAGTGTGTAAGCAAAATGTGGAGGCCCCCCATTGCCAAGCATGTGCACTAGTTTCTCATTGTTTGGTATGATTTTCAGATTGTTGTAATTTCATTGTGTGGATTTGTTATTTATTTTGGTATCATTTGAAAAATTGCTATTGATATGCTTGATAATAAATATTATGAATTGAGCTCCTTAAAGGAGCTTGATATTCCTTTCACTTTCAATAGTTAAAATTGTTAAAATGGCTCATTTTACTTATGTGTGATTGGATTGCTTCATTTTGGTTAATTAATTATTTAATTAAAAGTGATTGGTGATCTAAAGGCATTTATTTTATCATTGAAAGATTTTTGAATCTGTTATCACTCAGGTTGTTCCCTTTGATTCCCAAGGGAATGGCTGCCGAGGTAACCACTAACCAATCTTTTAGCTGCAGGTTCTAGTCTACCTGTAGCCAGAGAGGGCTCTCTCTTTAAAATTTAGCTTTGTTTGATGACTGTTTTTAGACTAGTTATGATGCACTTGTTTGTTTGACTTTGGTAGGTTGATGATTTTCTTTAGAACTGCAATTTTGAATTACTGGACAGTTTGTTCCATTGGGCAATGGAGTTGTGATATTTATGTTTTTAAGAAATAGATATGTGAAGACAGAGTGTTGCTGCAGAGCAAGTTAGGCATATGTAAAACAATATATCAGACTAGTTGATGAGTGGTGGAACATTAGTAAATGATAGGCACTTAAGAATCTTTCATTATACTAATGAAGAAAATAGGGAAATAATGCTTGAGAGCAATTAAGAATTCTTAAACAGTATTCACCAGTTAGGATAAGCTGAAATATGAGCAGTTAAGAATTCATATCCATGGCTAATCCAGCAGAAAACATATTTAGTAAATAGTGATTGAGCATAGGGTGATCAGACCAAATCCCAGGCTATTCTTTTTCTCTATTTACTGAGATTATGAAAGTACGGAAATATGGAAATAACAAGAAACACATACACAGTTAGAAGAAACTTATTGGTTCAGCAAATGACACAGGAATTCTGCAACAAACACAGAGCTTCAAACACATCCATCTCAGACAGTATTGACACCAGCAATCTCCATCAGCAATTTTATTAGCTAAGGTCTTCAATATACAATAGAGTTCTTCAGGAAGAAAACCTCTTGCAACCGACCCTCAGTGCGTTATCTGAGGGGATATTTATACAAAATAGGGCATAAAAATATCCTAGTGGAGAGTTATGGTGCAATAAATTGCACCACCAACTCTCTTACAAAAAGTAAATAATTCATAAATGCAACCCTAAAAGGCTGAGATAGCCGACATTCATTTGTCAGTCAGATGTGACTTTTGGCTGCAAAAGGCCGCTGGAAACAGTGCTTTAAATGCTGCGTTCTTTAGCTTGATATTCTGAGTGGAGTGCTAAGTCACCTGTTGTGCTGCTCGCTGTACCTGTGTGCTGGCCTGTTCTGCTGACCTGTTCTGCTGACCTGTTCTAAAAAAGGTAAGCAAACAATGTGGATTTAATTAGGCAAAATTTCCAACATTGCTTGCCACCAATCAGTCGGGGACAACTGATGTCTCCTCATTTTTACCACTACCTCATCTGCCTCTGTAAGTCTGTAAAAATTGGGAGGTTCTTCAAATAGGTGATTAATCTCATGTTCTAGGTAAAATAAATTCTCCAGCTTGTCATAAAGGGTTTGCCCAGATGGGGGCCCTGTTTCTTCTGTGGCACTGCTGGAGGCTGTGATCTGGTTTTCTACATATTTATCAACCCTTACCATATAATGTTTATAGGACAGCAGCTGTCCTGTACCGATACCAGACTTGGGAGACCTTTGTCTTGCAAAACAGCCATTTTGCCTCTGAACTCATCTATGTCTTCTTTCATCTCCTGGCACTTCCTTTCTAGTGTTTGGCTAAAGTTCCTCAGTGTAAGCACCTTTTTGGCAGTGAGGATTGCCTCCGTCCTGCTGGATATGTGCAAATCAGCCAGCTCCTCCCTAGTGCGGCTATTCAGGAAGTGGATCATCTTAGTTGCCTATTCAGGCATTATTCCCAGGATTGCCCTGGCTCTCTGAATTTCTGTATGAGCTATTTCTGATAGCTCTACCTGCTCAAAAATGGATTGGATGGACCTCCATTGATTTTCCATGGATTTGCAAATCTTAGCCCATACAATCCTTTTTATCTCTGCTAGGGTGTTGCCCAGCATTAACTCTTTTTGTAGAGTTTTTATTTTGGCCTCCAAGGCCTTTACTTCTCTCTGTTTCTCTGCCACAGTCATTTTTGATTTGTCATAACTGGCTTCCAGTTTGGCCAGTTTCTCCTTGGTGACATTTATTTCTGAGACTTGGCCCTCCAGCTCTTTGACAGCCTTCATCATTTCTTCCATGCTCAGGCTGGATTCTGCTGCTGCTGTGGCCCCCACGGTTGCTCCAGTTGCTGATGTGGCAGTGGTAGGTGCTGGAGTAGTGATAGGAGCTGCTGTTGTTTGAGCTGGAGGGGCAGATTGGAGGTTTGTGGAGGTCTGAGGTGGCTGGGAGGCAGTTTCCCCTTGTTTCTCCTGCATGGCTTTCTCCAATTCTGCCTCCATCTCCACTATCCTCTGGTTCATAGCCAGGAGTAATTCCATAGCTTGGTCCACCTGTTTTTCTTGGGCCAGCTGTGCTGTGTCAGGATGGATAGTAGGAGGCAATTTTGCCTGCCTCCTCAATGCAGCTATGTCATCATCCTTTTTCTTCATAAGGGCCTTGATGCCCTTAGGATCCTTTGGGTCATGCCCAAGATCAACGATTATGTCCTCCAAAGTTTTTATTCTATTGTCTTTGGCGGAGGAGGACAGTCTTTCCACATCCAGCTGTCTGTTGGTGTGCTTCAGTGATTCTTTTAGCTGATGGGCCAGCATTGCCCTATCAGCAAGTGTAGCATACACCATTTCCCCGGTTTGCTTGTGCAGCTCAATTTGGTCCATGGGGTGTATGTCTTTGGCAAAGACCTCCAGATTAGTTTTGTAGTAGTCAGCTGGGGTCTTTGGGTGTGGAAATCTAGGTCTAAGATGAGTAAATATCATCTTTTCATCCTTGAAGTCAAAGGCAGCCATCAATCTCTGTTTTTTGGCTGGGGTGGTGTTGAGGAACTGCTCATATAGCTGCACTCTCAGTAATTCATTCTGAGCCTTAATCTCCATAAAACCCTCTTTGACTGTGGCTGGTTTCTGTCCCTGCTGTTTGGAGGAAGATACATCCACCGTGTGCTGTTGAGGCTGTGCTGTGCTGGTGGTTGTCTGTTGGCTTTCTTGCCTTTCCCTGTTTTGGCTTTCCTCCAGCTCTTCACTTATTTCTCCTTCAGCTTCAGGGTCTGTCCTTGGCCTCTTGGCCTCTGGTTGCTGCACTGACCCTGTAGGCGGTGTTATTTCTTCTCTGTCCCTTTTCTTCCCTCTCTCATTGTTTAGAGGGGTCTGCAATACTGGGTTTTGGATTTGTTCAGTTTGCAGGGGAGGAGCATGTGTTGTTTGCTAGTCTTTTGAGGCACTAGGCTGCCCTATTTCTGTTTCTTGATGCTCATCCATCTTCTCCTTTCCTTTGGCAGTTGTTGCTGGAGCTTGTTAGATGTGCTGTGTGGCAGAGGTGCCTTCCTCTGTCTGGATTGTTTGCTTGAAAACCTGTTGACAAGAGTCCAAGTCAAGAGTTTTTTCAAGATCTTTCACATTTTGTTCCATTAATTCTTCCTGAGTCAATTCTTCTACTATTGACCCAGGCACCCATTCATCCTGATTTGCAAACGGTTGTACTTGTGAGAGGGGGGAGTGGTCATAGGCGTGCAGCCTAAATTTGACTCTTCTTGCACTTATGAAACCTTCAGGATCATAAGGGACCCACCAGAAACTCTTCTTGAGTCTTAGTTGCTGCCCTAATATTTGGTCAGCTTCCTGCCAACCATCCTTTTTGTTCATTATGAATGGGCCTAGGTGGTCCCTGAATTTCAGGTTGGCCATCTTCTTGGCACTATGAAAATGTGTTAGGTCTGAGTTTATCAGTTGCCTATAGTACTCTAGAGCAAAAAACCTCATGAGAACGTACTTCGGGAGTCTGTATGGACAGAGCTCACAGCCATAAATTCTGATGACCATGTGGTTTTGGTACAGGTACCAGTCACCAATTTTGTAGCTTCTGGATAGCTGCAAAATCTTCTGCATATCCCTGGATAATCTTGCAGGGAGAGTCCTCTTCAGCAGGTAGATGACTGGATATACAAACTGATCAACAAACTCACAGTATGAGTAGGGGGAATCCTGAACCTGGTGAAAGACTGAAGACCAGAAGATCACAGACCTTCTTTCCCCTTGTGAGTCTAGCTTCCTGATTGAGCATTGGAAGCTGTCAGTCTGATAATATAAGAACAAGTGGTAAATGTATGAGGAATATTTAAATATTGCCTCTCTGTCCAGTCTAGACAACTGATCATGTATCTTGACTGCAATGTACTTGGCATAGTTGTACTTGATATCAGGGGGCTGCATGGGGTTGTATGCAGATAGCATAACCAGCACAGCTGTGTCAACATGTTCATTGGTGGTGAACCCCAGCACAAAGGTCACCATGTCTATCAGCAGCTGGCCTACTTCATTGAAATCCTTATATGAGAAAGGGGGCGGCCCAGAGGGCTGGCAGTCTGCCTTCATGAACTTTTAGGCTATGATTTCAATGTCTGGAGCAGAAAGTCTGGAGCCCACATCTAGCAAATACTCCATGGAGAAAGGATATAGCAACTGGGTCTGATTGTAATTAAGCATCTGGTTAATGGAGTCTGGAGTTATGTGAAAAAGGATGCTCCCAGATGGAGACTTCACAGCCCTGAGATCCTGGTCATAATTTTCTGCACACAGATGGATAATTTCTGGGAATATATTGACAGAAGGCAGAAAGTAAATAGGCAAATTGGACTGCCAAATCCCATACTGGTCACTGCTGGCTTTATGAGTGTTCCTTAGCTGACAGTAGGTCTTCAAATGGTTTCTTGGTGCCACAAAGTCTGTGATGAGAGCATCATCATCCACCAAAAGTACAGCTTCTAGGTCTCGCTGGGTGGGTTAAGGGGTAAAGCAGTTGAAACTTCCATCGTTTTGGATTTTGCTGGCAGTTTACAGTGCCTCAAACTTGGTTTTTTAAGAGGTATACTGCTCTCTGTCTGCAGTGAGCAGTCTTGGAAGTTTTTAAAAGGCTGTCACAGGTTTAACTGTACTGGGGGGCACTCTGTCTCAATGTGGCAGAGTGTTTTTTAGCTGGATAGCTGGTCAATTGCAGAGGTTTGCTTATCAGAGGTGAAGGAGGATGCAATGCAGTGTTTCTCAGCTTGTGGCTGGGTTTCTCTGACAGCTTTTCTGTGCAGGGGTTAGAGAGGTCTCACGGGCAGCTTTGAGGGCGAATTTTAACCACAGGGCTTCTTGAATTACAGTAGCAATTGAGCAGGAAAGAGGATTTATATGGACAATGAGAGGGCAAGAGGGTGCCTGCGGCGAAATACCTGTTTAATCGGCGTACGGGCAGTTGCAGCGGTCGAAAAGGTTGGACTGAGTATGGTTGAATCAACAATGGGGGCAGCAACAGTTGTAGCGGATGACTTTTGTTTTCTGACCGTTGGAAATCAAATTCGCCTTCAGCTGAGCTCCAGGTTATTCGGCAGCAAACGTTAAAAAACAACGGTTTTTTGCCCTTTTTATGCATTTTGGGCGAATTGGCGCCTTTTTGTGATGACGTCATGCTGACGTCATGGTGGGCCCAAAGTACGGAGGGGATG
>APFE031552852.1:27002-37280 GCA_000404065.3 Pinus taeda | reverse complement strand
GTCTTGTTGCCTTGTGTGAGAGAGAGAGTGGTTTGTCTTGGGAGATCTACCTCCAAGGGTGAATGCTTATGAGACTTGCTGGCTGGACCCTCTTGAGAAGGACTCAACGTCAGAACATTGGTTGTACCTTTATCTGTTTTTGATTAATAAAATATAGATGACTACTGTTATGGTTCCATTCTCATTTGTATTATAATGGTTAATGTGAATTACATCCTTTCTGACTGATTTATATTTGCTTTTACTAGATTTCATGCTTGTGTTTGTTCTCTCTTTGCATGTGCAGGTGTCCATCCACGAGGATAGTGGAGGATCGTGACCGCCCAGAGCGAAGGAGCGAGAGCAGCATCTCTTCATCAAACAATAGCGCTGGAATCCAAGTAGGTGTTCATTACCCACTTTTAAATTGCAACTAGGAACTTGCATAGTAGCATTGATTGATTGTTGCTAGACCCGTTCTGGGCTAGTAGGGATCGCCTCTATCCGTAGAGGGGATTTACCTCTCCAACAATTTGGCGACTCCACTGGGGACGTTGCTTGTGTCTTTTGTTGTTCATCCTTGTTTTGGGTTTGATTGTTATTCTCTTGTCAAAGATTGGGGACTAGTTTTCTGTTTTTGATTTCCTGGTCCACTCTGGGAAATGCCTTAATTGTTTTAAAAGCTACTACCTTGGTTTGGGAGCTTTTGGTTTGATTTTGCCTGTTTTTTAGCCTCAGCGCGGTTTATATCAGAACAGTCGCGTTGACATCGCGTATCTGTTTCTTTGACTTCACTGTCATCGCGCTTGTACGTTTAACAGTCGTGCTGACCTTGTTTTCAGGCCAGCGCCCTTAATCCATGTCCTTCCGCGCTGACAGCGCAAAGTTGTTACGCGTGTTGTCTGGTCAGCGCTTTGTTGCTGAGGGTCACCCGCGCTGATCCTGTAGAATTGAATTTTGTTCAATTTTGCCTCCTGAACCTGTTGGTGTGACTATCCCCTGCTCTTTCCACCTGGTTTATGACTTGTTTTATGTTGTCTGAACTGTGAGAGACTTTCTTGCGAAGTCTTGTTCCGCAAGGGTTCGTTTATTGCTTGTTTTTCGATTTTCAAAACCTTCCTCTTCGCTTTTGCTGCTTGGTTTGTATCTTGCCATGATTTTTACAGTTGCTGGAATGTGTTGCCCTGTTTGACTGGTTTTAAACTCCCATCCTCCAGGTGTTTGCTTTTTTCTATTGATTTCGCACCTAGCCCTAGGGCATCTAGTGGCCGTGTGTGTGTCAAGCCTCCCGTGGGATCTTGTTTTCTTGTTTGACCAGCCAACTTCAGATTTGATTTTCACATTTGCTCGGTGATTGTTGAAAGTGTTTTGGTTGTGTTCCAAGCGATTTGCTTCCTCCTTGTTTGAATTCCTTTTTGTCTCGTTGAGCTTAGATCACATAGCTCATAAGCCTTAGTTTTTCCTTTGATTTGGAAAACTGCTTTGGTATCTTGGGGACTTTGTTGTCTTTTCATCGAGTGATTTTATTCCTTTTGCTTGGTTTAGCTATCTCTCAAAATCATTTTAAGTTCTTAGTGCCATTGAAAAGAAAATCAAACTAATATCTTTTGCATTCAATAGTTAAAAAGGAAAAGAACATTTCGTTGATTTGTGTTTTCAAAAGAAAAGTTTCATTTCCTTGCCATTAGTTGCATTAGTTTGTTTGATTGCTTGAGTTCATTTTGTTTGATTGGAAATTCCTAACCTTCTCATAGTTAGAATTCATCGAACGGAATAATGTTCTTTGGCATGTAGTTTGCATCTAAGTAATTCTGAGAGATCATACGGTAGGACCTGAAATCAAAACTTAATTCAAGATCAACCGTAAAATAAACCAAATTTACTTAAAAATGCATTGGAATTTAACGCAAATATCTAGAGGTCTAGGCTAGAGACGTGCTCCGACGTCGTTAAACCTAGTCACTCTTGTTTTCGCATTAAGGTTGGGTGATTCCTCCTGGTGTGATTCAATTGTGGTCTAGCACGGATTTGGACTCCCACGTACCGTCGCGTATATATAGGGAGACTCCACTAGGTTTGCATCTTTTATCCATAGGAAGCCGAGTCTGCCGCCTTGTGAACCGTAACGCACCGAACATAGCATTCAGGAAGATTGACTGCAGTACGGAAAGTCCATGGTTCTCATACGATTGCCAAGCTATATAAGCAGTTTTACGGATTGCTTGGTAAACCCTTTGCTTAGAATCTCCAGAGCAGTCACTTTTGATCCTTTTCAGACTCCCTAAAAGAAAAGGTGTAAGTGAGCGTCTTGTCACTTCGTGCTCATTAAGCATTCGAAGGAGACTACAGTCATCTTTTTGTCCTTTTCTCGACTCTCGAAACATGAAAAGGTCAAGTTCAATTCCTGTGTCTTAAATTTTTTTTTTTTTATTTGGCCGTGATAAGATTACCTGGTTAGATCTTGTGTGCGTTTAGTTTTGAGTAGGGTTTTTATCCTTAGCTTGCTTAGGGTCTTTGATTGATCATCCTGGTGGATCCATCAACTCCGTCTCCTGTCCCAAGTGACCAAGGGTCTCCATCTTCTGTTGCCCCTGAAACTCTGGTTTGTGACGCTCTTCCCATTGTTCCGAGCATCCAACCATTGAATTCTCGATCTCCAGAGCACGATTTCTACGAATTCTCTTGGAACCCTATTTGGGAGCCCTCTGAAGAGGACTTTCCTGCCACTCCTGTCGGTGTCCCATCTCCAATGGCTTCTTCCGACATGGGCGACACTTCTCCTGTGTCGAGTGGGCCGTCCGTCATGTCGAGTATAGATACTCCCATTTCGGCGACATCCCCCATCATCTCTACGCCCTACACCATTACACCTTTGGGTATCACGGTGTCGACGTGCTATAGGTCATTGAGGGATGCTATGAACTCTGTAGCTTCCTCTTCCGTTTGGGAACAAAACATCGTCCCTACCATAGGACCATATGTTTCCCAAGTCCACCATACTGCTGTTACAGCAGTCCCATCCAACCCGACCGTTTGTGTTGCGGCGTCGACTCTAGTTGTTAGTGTCGTCACAGCATCATCTGCTGTCACTTCCATTGCAGGCCCGTCTCGAGGTCCAGCGCAAAGTGGTCAATCGACGCATGCTACTAGAGTTGTGCACCCCCCAAGTGGTTCTCCTCCTGCTTCCGATCATATGACGGCAGAGGAGGCATATTTTGAGTACTTGCGTAATGTCCAGAGCCCAGATGGACAAGGCCCGTATTATGATCCTGAGAATCATTACTTGTTTACCTCCTTTCCTGAAGTGCCTTATGATGAGGTTTCCGTTCCGTTGAACGTGGCTTGGGGTACCACCGGGTATGGCCCCGGCCAGTACCATCAGGGACAAGGACAGCAAGGACCACCCTACCAGGGTCAACAGCCCTACTCGCAGCCTAATCATGGGCAGCAGTATACTGGCCAAAATTACCCAGGTCAACAGGGAGGCCCACAAGGACAACCCAATCAGGGACAACCTTTGGTTTCTAGTGGTCCGGCTTTTACATATCTTGGGAAACCTTCTGGAAACCCGGGACAACCCAACGTTCAACAAGGACAACCTGGTACCCAGCAAGGCTACCCTTCGAGGCAACTTTATGGGAACTAGGGACAACCTTATGGACAGCAAGGTCAACCCGGAAACTAGCAAGGCAACCCTTCTGGGCAAGGGGGCCAGCCTTACGTGCAACAAGGCTAGCCCACCGCTCAGCAACCATCTGGTCAACAAGGACAATCCTCGGTTGTGCAAGGGCAACCCCTCACTCAGCAAGCTCGACCTTCTGGGCGCACGAGGCTGTCTCAGGTCTGACCAGGACAACCTCCTAGCCAGACGGCTCAGCATGCAGGTGGGTACCAATCCTGACCTCCTCTTTCAGGTGGTTATCAATCCCAGCATCCTCTTTCAGGTGGGTATCAATCCCAGCCTCCGTATTCAGGTGGGTACCAATCCCAACCTCCTTATTCAGGCGGGTACCAATCCCAACCTCCGTACTCGGGCGGGTATCAATCCCAGCCTCCGTACTCGGGCGGGTATCAATCCCAGCCTCCGTATTCAAGCGGGTACCAATCCCAGCCTCCTTATTCAGGCGGGTATCAGGCCCACCCTCCTTATTCAGGTGGGTATCAGGCCCAGCCTCCTTATTCGGGTGGGTACCAATCCCAACCCTCGCATTCAAGTGGGTATCAATCCCAATCTGGTCATCAAATGCCGCCTGGTTCTCAGGCTCAGTACGGATACCAACAACCCCAGGGGCAAAATCAATATACCCCATACCAAAATTACCAACAGCCGCAAGGTAATCCCTATCAAAATTATCAACAACCTGCTGGCCAGTATGGTAACCAATGGGGCGCTGGGGGGCAGAATTAGCAACCGGGTTCTGGAAATAACCCCTACGGTCAAACTCCTTCTAGACAAGGCCCATTTGGACCTGGTCCATCGGGACAAGGGCAATGGGGGCAACCAAGAACTGGATGGAATTCTGGTTCTACTTTGTATCCGGGACAAATCTCTTTTAATCTGCAGCTACCATTTTTAGCGACGTTGGAACTGCCCGATGTGTCGAAGTTGAAGAATGATCCCATTCTACATAATCCGCAGTGGCCACCAGTTCCAACTAAGATACCTAGTGACTGTCCCAAATTTGATGGGAAGGTCGGGGAGGACCCTCAAGCTCATGTGATGACGTATCACTTATGGTGTTCGTCAAATTCATGGCTCGATGATTCGATTCAGCTTCGCCTCTTTCAGAGGACCTTCACTGGTTCGGTAGCTAAATGGTATATTGAATTGACCCATGCGTCATTTCAAGATTTCAATTTGTTGGCCATGGCATTTTAGACTCATTTTCAGTTACCCATTCAGTATGATACAGGGACTCACCTCCTTACGTCTCTTAAGCAGGATACTGCTACACACATCTCTGATCATATTCATGAATGGAGAAGGCGTCGCAGGTTGATCAAGTTCTGGATACTTGATCAACTCCTCACCGACTAGTTTACAACTTCCTTTGTCCCCAAGATTGCATGGGACATTTCCATGGGAGCCTGTGTAACTGAAGAGCAAGCGATCGCGCGCACTCAGTACCTAGACTTAGTTTATTCTCAGTTTGGTACTTTGTATGAGTACTTGCCGGACGCCCCCAGGCCTGGTACATCCAAGGCTCTGCCCAAGCCATCTGTGGATGGAGTCATTGGCTCTGTAAACCAGGCCCCTAAAAAATCATCAAATCCTGGGAAGCAAAAGTTAAGTGCATCCAATGAAAACACTTCCCAGGGTGTTGTAAATTCTGGTAACACTTCCGAGGTCAACGCCGTCCAATCCACCACGGCGGGCAAGACCTCGAAAGAAAAGAAAAAGGAAAAGGGGAAAGGGAAAAATAAATCTGAGCAACCCAAACAGGAATCCTCTAAACCTCCAGCCGAGGAAGGAGCTAAACGCAAACCTAAGTATCCTTGCCTCATTTGTGAGGAAGATCACTATACTAAGGACTGCCCTAGGCGGTCGGAAGTTAGTCGTTTTTTGAAAGGTGCTCCTGGGGTCCCTGCGGTTCTGAAAGAACCCTTTCCCTCTCAGCAAACTCAGATGGTGGCTGACCCCTCTTCTTCTCCCTTCGGTTCCCAGGTCTTCATGGCTGGAACTATTCCCGTTCATATAACAACTCGAGCAAAGGAGTATCCGTCATCCACCAGGAAGGAGCCAGAGGTTCTCCCAAGTGCTCCTTCGTCCAACTCTGGTCCCCTCCATATCGAGAGACCGAGTACTGAGACGACAATCCGACCCCCTCCCAAAGGGGTTCTCAGAAGGTCTTCTTATAATCTGAATGCTCGTGCTTCCCAACACTATAGCATCGTAGAGGACTTAGCGCAGGCTCCGTCAGCTATTTCTGCCTTAGAGGTCCTTCAGAGTTTCCCCCCCCAAAGGAAGTCCCTACTATCGGCCATCGGTGGCATCGACCCAGCGGACTCGGATTTGATTACCTTCGACCTCGAGAGCCATGTTCCTCGACTGCCTCATCAGATCGCTTTCCTCATTCAAGTCACCATCAATTCCAAAACGATCCATTGTACAGTCATTGATGAGGGCGCATCAACCTGCATTATGTCTATTGCATGTTGGAAAGCCATCGGGTCTCTGACATTGACTCAGTCTCCAACGACCTTGGAAGCATTCGACGGGAGAGAATCTCGACCTTATGGTATTCTTCAACAACTACCAATTACCTTAGAAGGGAAGACTGTGGAAGTAGAAGTTGAGGTTGTGGATGCAAATCTCACATATAACCTCCTTTTGGGCCGGAGTTGGACGTATGATATGCATGCTGTGGCTTCATCCCTCTTCCGTGTCATTCGTTTCCCCCATCAAGGGAAAATTGTCACGGTCGACCAGCTCTCTTTCTTCGCTTCCTCTTCTGAGGGAAACGTACCATTCGTTGAGCATACCTCCGTTCCATTTGAGAGTGTGGGAGCCGGGCTCTTCAAAGAACCTGCCCTTATGGGAGTTTTCTCCCTCCCACCTCCCAACCTCGCCTCGATCTCAATGATCTCAGTTCGTTCTGATCCTTGGATCCTTCCTTCCATTGACCAGATAGAACCTTGGGGTGAGGAGATGCCTTTGAGTCCAACTGAGCTCAACTACATCGAAATTGTTGCTGCATCGGCCTCTCACGGTCAACCCACCGTCACGAGTGGGGCTCTTGACTCAGATGATTTTCCCCCTTGGTTAGGAGAATACACCTCCTCGGACCCATTGAAGGAAATATTTCCTTCCGATGAGGCTATCATAGAGACTATGTATCTGGATGAACGTTTGTGGTTTCCTCTTCACCACCGTTCCTCCTTTCTCCCTACCTTTCGGGAAACACTGCTTTGTCTTGAGCGGATTGCTCCATGTCTCCCTTCTCAACCCCTTCAGACGCCCATTCAGATTTATCACACATCGTCCGAAGGGAATTTAGGGAACATCATGCAGACGCAACCTATCGACATCTCTGTTAAGCCAGGGATTGTCGAGAACATTTACATAGGAGTCACCTACACTCCTGAGGAGATTCAAGTTTATATCGCACTTTTTCGCGAATTTTGCGATGTCTTTGCATGGTCCTACAAAGAAATTCCCAGCATTGATACATCCATAGTAGTGCACGAGATACCAATGTATCCCAGGGCCAAACCTGTTCGTCAGCATTTGCGTCCCATGCACCCTCGTAAGGTGGCAGCTATCAAAGCAGAGGTTGAAAAACTTCTTAAGGCTGGATTCATTTATCCCATCCCACTGACAGAATGGGTCTCAAATATTGTCCCTGTCGACAAAAACAGGGCACCATTCGTGTCTGCGTTGATTACCGCGACATTAACAGAGCTTGCCCAAAGGACAACTACCCCACGCCATTCATTGATCAACTCATTGATGAGTGTGCAGGCAGCGAGATATATTCTTTTATGGACGGTTTCTCTGGTTACAACCAGATTAATATCGCTCCGGCTGATCAACACAAGACGGCCTTCATCTGTCCTTGGGGTACCTTTGCTTACAAAAAGCTCCCCTTCGGCCTTAAAAATGTCAATGCTACCTTTCAGCGTGCGATGTCTTATGCTTTCCACGATATCAGGCACATCGTACAACCTTATCTGGATGACCTTCCCGCTCATTCAGCTAAGCGCGCAGACTATCCATTGCATCTTCGTGAGATATTTCTTCATTGTCGACACTATAATATCCGATTAAATCCACAAAAATGTGTCTTCTGCATCGAATCTGGTCAACTTCTTGGGTTTATTGTCTCCCGAGAGGGTATCCGTTTGGATCCCCTTAAAGTCGAGGAAATTGTGAATCTTCCTCCCCCTGCTACTTTGCGGCAATTACAGAGTTTGCAGGGGAAAGCTAATTTTCTAAGAAGGTTCATCCCAAACTATGCCGAAGTGGCAAAGCGTTTTACCCGGTTACTGAAGCGTGACACCCCATTCCGATGGGATGCCCTAGCCAAGGAGTCTTTTACTCATCTCAAAACTCTCCTAGTTTCCGCCCCTTTGTTGTGGCCTCCAAATTACCATCGTGACTATACACTCTATTTGGCCACTGCCGATACCACTATCGGCATGGTTTTGGTCTAGGACGACGATGATGGCATCGAGCATGTCATTTATTATCTTAGTCGCAACTTACTAGATACAGAGACTTGATATGCATATGTCGATAAGTTGGCTCTCGCCGCGGTCTGCACCATCCAATGCTTCCGTCACTACATTCTGTTGCGTACTACGACAGTGATTTCAGATTGTAACCCCATGACCTACATTCTTTCACGACAATTGCTGGGGGGCAAATACTCAAAGTGGATCGTAATCCTCCAAGAGTTCGACATGGAATTTACTGTGGCCAAGTCCAAGAAATCACTCGTTTTTGCTGAACTTTTGTGCTACTTGCCGTCCGCCGCTACTTCCTCGCAGATAGAGGAGTCTATTCCAGATGAAACTCTTTTCCTTATCAGCACCCTTGATCTAGGGTATGGGGACATAATTGTCTATTTCCAGACGTCCTCCTTCTGCCCCGAGACCTTGAAAGACGCTCGTAGATGGATTCGTCACCAAGCTCAACCATATCGCATAGTTGGGGACACCCTGTACCGCCTTCGTGTTGATTCGGTTCTTCATCGATGTTTAACCTTCGAAGAAGCTGAAAGAGTTCTAAATGACTACCACTCTGGAGCTTGTGGCGGTCACATGTCTGGGTATGCTACCGCACAGAAGATCCTCCATGCTAGCTACTTCTGGCCTTCCATTTTCAAGGACTGCATTCTTGTCGTCCGTTCTTGTCACGAATGTCAGATTTACCAACGGAAGATGCGTGCGCCCGCTGCCCCGCTGCACCCCGTTGTGACCGTAGGCCCCTTTTCCAAATGGGGCATCGATTATGTGACATGTAACCCTCGCTCGGCCGGGGGGCATGGTTACATCATCGTTGCTATAGATTACTTTACAAAATGGGCCGAGGCGATGCCCACATTGTCGGAAGACGGTCATACCGTGGCGCAGTTTCTTTTTAACCATGTTATTTCTCGGTTCGGGGTCCCACAAGTCATTGTCACTGATCATGGAAAACATTTCCGTAATCATATGATGGCCGAGTTGATAACCCAACTAGGACTTAGGCATGATAGTTCCACTCCATACTATCCTCAGGCAAACGGTCAGGTTGAAGCCGTGAACAAAGTCTTGGTCACGATGCTTCAGAGAACTGTTGGCATGCACAATTCTAGTTGGCATTTGATGTTGTTTTCCACTTTGTGGGCCTACCGGACCTCCGTGAAGGATGCCACCGGTTTCACCCCTTTTCAGCTAGTATATGGGCTGGAGGCAACCCTTCCCATGGAGTGTGATATTCCTTCACTCAAATTAGTCGTCGAGTTACTTCCTGAGACTACTCCTGTAGAAGAGTGGCTTCTTTACTTGGAACGACTGGACAAGACACATCGTCTAGCCTCCCTAGCTATCGAAGCTCAAAAGAAGTGAGTAAAAACTCACTTCGATAACTCTGTTAATCCCTTCTCTTTTGTCGAGGGAGATCTAGTACTACTCTACGATCAAGCTAATGATAAGCTAGGAGCAGGAAAACTCGAGCCAATGTGGCATGAGCCCTATATTGTAAAAAGAGTTCTACAAAAAGGTGCCTATGAGCTGATAGATTATGAAGGCAATCCCCTAGACAGGCCCCGCAATGGGCTGTATCTTAAGAAATATTATGCCTGAGTCCAGGCACTCTCTCGCTTATTTTTTACATGCATATGCTTTTTTACAGTGTGGTTTGTGTGTGTACGTGTTTATTTGATTTTTGTCTTAGTGTGTCAGCGTGATTTCCGCTTATTGTGTCTTTTTGCTTCTTGAACAGATGTCTGGATCACCTTACGTTGGTTTCGCTGATGGTGCTTCCCGCAGTACTCGCAATCTGTCATCTGTGGCATGGGTGATCTACGATCCTCATGGTGAGTTAGTAGATATTCAAGGCATGTGTCTAGGTTGTGCAACAAACAATGTGGCTGAATATAGTGCTGTAATTGACTTATTAGCCGAGGCGATTAACCTCGGAATCCGCTCATTGGTTGTAAACTTAGATTCGCAGCTTGTAGTCCACCAGCTCAACGGACGATATTCCGTCAGAGATCATCGTATTTTAAGGTTGTATTTACGTTTTAAGTTATTGGAAAGAGATTTTGATTACATTACTTATCATCACATTCCAAGAAGACTTAATGCAGTAAC
>APFE031552852.1:0-26491 GCA_000404065.3 Pinus taeda | reverse complement strand
TATCGTGTGGCGCACTAAGGTGCTAAAAAAATAAGTGTACATGTCCAAAGTAAAACCGACGTCCTCAGTACATCTGAGACGTATGTCTCTCAAAAAAATCAGTGGAAAATGAACCATAGGCATCTACTACGGTAGGTTATGATCTCTGTAGCATGCCACTGCTCGTGCTACCCGCCTCAAAAGGCGGTGCATCCTGGGTTCCACACCCACTGTATGAATCTGGGAAGCTATGGGGACCTCCTCGATCCCCTGGTAATCTGGCACTCCTGCCAGTAAGCCCTCAAGGTTGTGTACCACAGTCTCCATCATGTCGCCTACTGGAGGAGCCAGGGCAAGGACCACAGCGCCTTGTCCCTCTCTCCGTGCCTCCAGAGCCAGGCCAAGGGGTCTCGTGGGTTCCACATCTGCATATCATAGCGTTTATTAGGACATGTACATGAAAATTTTAAAAACATTACAAAATATAAAAAATCAAAAAGAGATCAAGTGTTTTACCTCCATCGTCCCACTACTCTCCTGCAGGCAGTGGCATGTCGGGATCACCATGGAAGTCGACACCGGCATATGGCCAGTCCTTGACAAAGATGACCTGGCGATCCAGCCACTCTCGAAAGAAAACATCCCATGGCACTGAGCGGCCACCACCTCCATGCGGCATGACCCGAGCCCATCGAGTGGCCCTCGTCTCCCGTGGACTGTTAGGCGGATCCACCACCATGGTCTGCAGCTGTAGGGCCGGCACCCGCTCAAACATGAGCGGAAGTAAGAGCGATCCATAGCCGAACTGCTTCGACTCTCCACGTCGACAGTTGCTCAATTGTCTCTTCATACTGGTCGTCACCGCTGCTGCCCAGTTGAAAACTGTGGGCTGTAGACACTCGAGAGATAGCAATGGGTGGGCCTTCGAGGCGTCATGATTGGCCAAACTCCCTGCTTCCCATGTCACCATGAAGAGTATGGTGTGAAGGACCATGTCACCGTCACCCACTGATGTGATGCTTACCTTCCCACTCCGTGTTTTGTGCGCCTGTGGACACACTCGAGCCATGAGCTGGTCGAGCGTCTCGCCGCTGGGTCGTTGCCCCTCTAGGATGGGCATCACACCCCAGCATGACAATCCAGTCAAAAAATAGATATCCGTGGAATCGAACTCGATGTCATGGCCTCCGATCATAAATTTCCCATCCACTGGGTTCCAAGCTTTGATAAAGAGCTCTAGAAGATCTGGCTATGCCCTCAGGCGTGGAGTGAGGAAAAATTTTAGCAAACCGCATGCCCGCATTGCATTTCGGCATCCTGCATTGGAAAAAGCGGCTATATCTTCATTATCGTGGGCCCTCCCTTGCCACACAAATGCCATTGTGTCCTGCATGACCACCAAAAAGCATTAGACCGCCAACCATTGAAAATTATCCATCCAAAATCTTAAAAATTAAGTTTCGCGGCATCAGCGTGATTGTTTTTAAAACAGCCGCGCTGATAATGGCGGCCCTTTGTTTTTTCCCTGGGTCAACGCGAAAGCACACGTGTTTTCTACGCTGACCCGGAAAGTGGTGTGTGTAAAATAAATCGGCCAGCGCGGACCTGATGGGCGAATCCGCGCTGACCGAGAGCGCACCAACGCTCAAAGAATTCGGCCAAACGGCCAAATCCCACGGTGAAAATGCGTAAAAATGGACTCAAAACAAAGCGCAGGGCAAGAGGAACCTACCTGGAACAAGCTGTCCGTTGGATGGTGTCCGCATGGGGTAGAATTCGCTCCATCAACTTCACAGCTCCACAACATTCTTCAAGGCTCAAAATGGTAACTATGGTAAAAAATGATTTTTACCCCCCTATTTATGGTAATATTTCTTAATTGACTTTATAAAAGTGGGTTTTTGTCATGTGTTACCATGGATTTAATCCTAGTGTCAGTATGTTATGCCTTTATGCATGTTTTACTATGTTTTTTAACATATCGAACCGGTTTACACGGGTGGTTTTCTTGTACAGGTCCTCGGAACCGGCGAAGTCACAATGGTTCTATATACACTTGGTCCCAAAAAATGTCGTCTTTAAGCTCTTTTCCGACATAAAGCAAGAAAAGATAGCCGAGCCCCCTTTCAGCTCGTCAAAAGGAACGAGAGGCGGTCACTTTTAAAGCTCTTTTTTCGACCGTTTAAATTAACAAAGATCACCGAGTGTTTGTCGTTTCGCACTCGTTATTGGCTCTAAAACGACGTGCTTTTGATTTCTTTTTTACTTTTTCGGGTCAAAGTCACTATTTACGAAAAGTACTCCTCGGTTCTTCCGAGCATCATTTTATACTTTTTCGGGCTCGAGAGACACAACTTTATGAAAAAGGAACCCCCTGGAGTTTTCTTTTTTGTTGTCTTCTCAGACTCTCTAAACAAGAAAAGATGTTGAGTTCTTCCTTTGTCAGACTCGTTAAAATTTAATGACAGCGGATTTCATCGAAATGACACTCCTCAAGCATATGCTATCCCCATCAAGCTTGTCATCACAAAATAACCGGGGTACTCGCCAGAAATGGTGGGGGAAATAAAGGAATCATAATTGTCGTCATCGACAGTATGTTGCTCTTGAACATGGCACTGATTGCATTCATGTCTGGGTGGGGACATCTCATCTCGTGTCACATTTTCCTCCATGGGTTTGGGTTATCCTATTTGACCATTCATCTGCTCATTGTCTTGTCATCACAACCTCTGAACATTTGACTTCAAATACTGCCAAATCTGTCATTGTGCCACCGATATGTTCAAGAGAAGTTGGCCTCTGCAAGTATAACCTCCCTCCGATATCTCACACAAAACATATTATCTCTTTCTGTCTTGTGTCGATGATGTGGGAAACATTATGGCCCACCTTCGATGAAGATCACTTCCTGTCGACTTCGCCCATTATCCAGGAAAGTGACCTAGAGACTCCCTTCAGGTACCTTGGAGCTTGCATGCCTCAATGGTAGGTTCTTCGTGTTCGACGCGAGGTTTTCATCATTGGCCTCCGATCGGATGACTCTACGGGTGTTCTACACCGGCTCATTCATTCGCACACCGTGGATTGTACTTATAGTACCTTGAGTACCATCTTCATTATTGGTGGCACCTCTCGCGTCCGTTAACAGCTTTCATCATTGGTTGGTAATCAGACGATGTTCAAGCATGTTCGACTTTGACTCCTGTATTCACATGTTTGGACTTGTACTTTGTTCGGGTTTGGATGGAGCGCAAGACCCTGCTTCTAGTCTGTTGTAGACCAGGCTGCGATTTTGTGGATCATTATTACATGACTCATTAATGGATGGCTACGCCCATACCTGAGTCTTTTAGGATGGTTGCGACCATACCTTTTATCATCATGGTCTCTTCAGCTGGGTGGTTGCGTCCATACCACAGACCTTCTTCGTATGTCTTTTGGATGGTTGTGCCCATGCCTAGACTACATGTAATCGAGATATCAGTTGTACCTACGTGCAGGTTCTTCCTGGTGGTGTTCCGGTTCAGCTGTTTTGTAAAGCATTTCACCCCTCCCACTCTCTTGGGCTTCATGCTTTAGGGGGCATCTGTTACACAGTAATTTGTCACTGTCTCCTTGTCAATCTCCCTACTGTGTCATGAAATCAAATCCATCATGCTCATGCTCTCTGAGTTGGCCAAATAACCCTCTTTGCCAAAGTTATTTTATCATCGCGACTGTTATTGAAATAACCGCGCTGACTGGCGGCTTCTAGTGCAACTGATGCGCTGCCAGCGCGGAAGCACACGGGTTTCCCGCGCTGGTCGAATTTCATACCCAGCGCATCCTCTGTTTGTATTAAAACGCGCTGACATAGCTTCCCCCGTTACCGAGATGCGACGTCAACGCGCCAGTCCAGTTATTCCCCTGCGCTGATCCTGTTTAGGCGAATTTGTTCTAAGAGCTAGCCTTCCAGATGACTCCAGACCTGGTTGTTGGCCTTGTGAATGTCGCCCTCCCTTCTATGGCATGTTTGTTCGTCATATGAGCCACCTTTCTTGGAGATAAGCTTATCCTTCCACCATTCATGGAGACTCCTTCTCCTATATAAGCCTCCACCATTGCCATGAGCAACTAGTTTTTGGATATAGTTTTTGACATAGAGGAATTCATAGTGCTTTAGTACTGCTCTTAATAGGCAGTTGGTGTGTTAAGTGTGGATTGCTATAGAGCTTAAGGAAGGTTGTGAAGTCTTGTTGCCTTGTGTGAGAGAGAGAGTTGTTTGTCTTGGGAGATCTACCTCCAAGGGTGAATGTTTATGAGACTTGCTCGCTGGACCCTCTTGAGAACGACTCAACGTCAGAACATTGGTTGTACCTTTCTCTATTTTTGATTAATAAAAGATAGATGATTGTTGTTATGGTTCCATTCTCATTTGTCTTGTAATGGTTAATGTGAATTACATCCTTTTTGACTGATGTATAGTTGCTTTTACTAGATTTCACGCTTGTGTTTGTTTTCTCTTTGCATGTGCAGGTGTCCATCCATGAGGATAGTGGAGGATTATGACCGACCAGAGCAAAGGAGTGAGAGCGGCATATCCTCATCAAACAATAGCGCTAGAATCCAAGTAGGTGTTCATTACCCACTTTTTAATTGCAACTAGGAACTTGCATAGTAGCATTGATTGATTGTTGCTAGACCCGTTCTGGGCTAGTAGGGATCGCCTCTATCCATAGAGGGGATTTACATCTCCAACAAGAATGTCACCAAGAAAGAATCCGAAGGTGTGAAAAAAAGAGAAAAAAGACAAACAACCAAAGAAAGTTATTGATTTGGAGGAGGAGGAATACCTGAGCATAAACGAATTGAATACTGAAGAGGTAGAGCCTATCTCATGGCTCCCCAAGTATATCCTTCCATGGAAGGGAAAGACCAAGGTTACCAAAGACGCTAATTCCAGGAAATTGTCAGTTTCAAATCCCCTGTTGCCTGAACAAGTGGAATTTGAAGGCACACCATTAATGTGAATTCCGGTGCTAAAAATGGAGGATTGGGAACTCGGAGACCATGAGAGGTTCCCACATTTGATGACCAACAATTATATGACAAAAATATACTATGAGAAGACTATGGTTACATAATTAGAGCCCATGAAGTGGGTTAGAGGGTTTGAGTAGGCTGGGTTGTTAAAGATTCTTTGTGTGCCACATTATCAACAATCAACTACCAACAAGGTGTGTGCACGCCAATTCCTCATGCTAAGCCCATCTTGATTATTGACATGTTAATCCATCACATAACGAAGTTGCCTTACAAACGAGTGGACACTGCCAAGGAGTTTGGAGGGAAAACTCGGGAAAAATAATTGGTGGAAAAGATGAAGGCAGAGTATGGGCTCATTAAGAATTCACGCAGATATTCTATCTGCTTTGTTCAGGATCAGGTGGTGCAGTTCGCCACCCAAATTCTTGTGGGAAAAATTATGAGGAAATGCTGCGCGAACAAAGTTATAGCGCTGGTAGTGTCACTAGCAGCATAGTGCGCAAAGGGCATCCAATACAATTAGGAAACGTATCTATGCAAGGAGTTCCTCAGGGATTACTGAGAAGCCCAGGAGGAAAGCAAGTCATTTCATTATGCTTGCATTTTACTATCTATTGTACTTGTAGCTTGGATATTTTAAGAGGACAGTCAGTTTCTCCTGCAAAAGGAAGATTTACCTGAGGCAATGAGGTTCACTTCGCTGTGGTAAACAAAGGATCCGACAAGGATCAAGGAGTCCAATTTTTTTTTTATTTTCATGGAGATGGACCTTCATATGGTCATCAGTCAAAGGCAAAGGTTGTCCCCAACCTTGTTCATGAAATTGACGAACTATGTAGAGTTCAAGACCGATTTCCACAATGTGTCAATCAGAGTGCGGAAGGACCCAAAGAACACATGGCACAAGTTGCCGTATTTGGTATCTGAGACGAACGTGCATGAGATTATTGGGTATGGGCCAACAGAGTGGTGTGAATCCACAACGCTTGTTGTGGGAACAATAAAAGGTGCAGAGCGTGCTGCTATAAAGAAGCGTAAGGAAGCAGCTCAGAAGGTTGCACGCGATCTCGCTGAGTAGAAGGAGAAGGAAGATGTTTCTAAGGCAGATGTGGAGAAAGAGAAAGTAGACAAAGATCGAACTACTAAAGATCAGGATGAGAAAGAATGACAAGAGACAGAAGAAGGCAAAAAGTTAGAGTTACAACACACATAAAAGCCAGAGTTGTCATAATGGGGAGGAGGTGGTGGTGAGGAGAAGAGCACTCCTTTCACTTTGAAGAGGTGCGAGCAGGAGCAGATGGGTGGAAAAAGGAAGAATAATAACCCTGATAAGAAGATACACATCGACCCAATGGTGATGACAGAAGGAGACCTTGATGAGATCGGTGACAAGATTAGAGACATGACGACTGAGGTGTTGCAACAATTTGAGCAACAATATATGAAAATGCTGGGGAAAGTCCAAAAGGATATGCACGAGCTACATATCTCAGCTAGCATGATTTAGGTGGGTGTTGGGAAAGAGAGCAGGGTACAAGAGAGCCTGACATAGGGAAGTGGAACAATGGTAGAGCTAGAACAGAACTTGGACCTGCGAGTTATACCATTATCAAAAGGGTTTGTTCAAGCAGAGTTAGATGAGGATCACACTGTGATCAACACAGTGAAGGACATGGGGTTGAATTTGGATGCGCTTCCACTCCATTTCCTCCATGCACTGAAAAAGGGGGTTTCAGATGAGTTTAGGATCAGAGAGCAACACGCCCTCACTATCATCTGTGAGTTTAAGGTAAAAAATTAACAAATGTTCATGGAGAAAACTCAAGCATTGAAGGACAAGGAGGAGTTGCAGACACGGCATCAGAGCCTGGAGATAGTGATAGAATAAACCTACAAAATGGTACCAAAATTGAACATCCTTAAGGATGCTGAGGCATCAGCCAAAGTAAGGAAATTGGCTACTACAGTACGTCCATCAAAGGAGGATTTCCAGATGAATATAGTAGAGATGCAGTTGAAGTTACAGCCCACGACTCCACTAGAGGTCCGAGAGAAATTCGGAACAACAATCAAGGATGGTATGAACACATTGGATATTGTAGTCATAGACTGTACAACAATGTTCAACACAACTATGGAATTGTGGAAAAATTTGCAGGAGGACCCGAACCTACACAAGCTGAACACTGATGTCCGAGAGACACAACGACAATATGATGAGGTTCGAGTGACTATCCGCACTTTGGAGCCAGCGCAACATCTCACAAAATTATAGGCGGGAAAGCAGCTACAAGCACAGGTGGAATAATTGTAGAGGAAAGAGGCCCTGCTAAATGCCAGATTGCAACCGTGGCTAGAGGAAGCTTTTCATGTTACTCTGTCACTTGAGGAAAAGCTAACTGTGTTGTTGAAAAGTGCAACAAGAAATGCTAAAAATAGAAGATGCTTAAAATAATACTGCTATAAATAGCAGTTCAACCATTGGTGATCTTAGAAACAATGGGTGAAAAGTGAAAGTGCTAAAAATAGATTTTCTAAAAATAGCATCTCAGGATCCCTTCTTATTTTAGTCAGCCCCTGGACTAAACATAGGAAGTAAAATTCGAATTTGATATTAACATCAGTTTGAAAATTAATTAATTAATTCATCTTGAGTTAACTAGTTAAGGAAATTCAAACTTGATGTCTATGTGAGGAAATGCAACAATTTCTCCTTTTATTGAGGGATTTATCCATCAGTTAAAGAGATAAGGATGAGTTGTAATTAGTTCACTCAATTAACTGAGTCAAGTCCAGTTAGATTAATTTAACAGTTTGTTAAATTAATGAGAGTTCAGTTAGTTAATGCTTGCATGCATGTAACTACTGTATTTTCAGATAACTGAGTAATTCACTCATGGTTATCATGCATGTTTATTTACTTAGAGACCAGTTAGATTAGATTGAGGGACAGTGTACTATCAGTTGCAAGAATATTCCATTGTGAATATTCCTTTCATGCAGAAGGAATATTATTCCTTGAGGATTACACAGTTGGACCTGAGGTTACAATGAGTATGATGAGGCCAATTCACACATGTGATATCATTGGACCCCAATCAAAACTGCAGAAGGAAATAGGAGGCTTGGAGGACTTGAGGAAGATATATTCTTTGTCTATTAGGTCTGTGAGCTATATGGTTTTATTATAGAGAGAGAAGGATAGATTGAGAGCTGATTCTTTAGTGGAAATGTCTGTCTACATGTGATTTACGCCGAAGTTACTCTTTCAACCATTATGAATCACAGAAGCCTCAATTCAACTAAAGATTTCCACTTGTATGATAATACAAATTTGGGGTTTTAGGATAGTGTTTTCCCCAGTGATATATCTTCTGTGTTATGGTTGATTACTTCTCATTCTTAGTTATATCTGTTCATGCTTGATGATGCTCATATCTGTTTAAGCTTCCACAAAGTTTATGGTAGAAGTAGATCTAGTATTATGCTTTAGGACATTGCATATATCAGTTGATCTATAGGTGAAAATTCTACATGGTATCAAAGAAAAGGTGATCAAGTAAGAACAATACACAAGCAGGAGAAGTTCGAAGTTTGGTTTCTGAATACTGAAATTGAGTTATTATCACATCTATTTCACCTATGGAATTCAATGGTTTAAGACTCAAATATGCCCTTGATGGTAGTTCGAGTTATATAGCCTGGAAGGATCACATGGAGGTAGTATTAGAAGATAACGGTCTAAAGGACTTCATTGATCAAGAAGTCCAAAAGCCGACTGATGCTACTCAACTGGTGGAATGGAAAAAGTGTGTGGCTAGAGCAAGGAGAATCCTCCTGGAGGGAGTTCGAGATCACATTGTCTCGAACCTCCATGGGAAGGAGACTCCATTTTTGATGTGGAAAACATTGAAGGAACTTTATCAGAATAACAGTGATCAGAGGAAGCTGGTGCTGAAAGATAAACTTCAAAAGATCAAGTGCGAAAAGGGCGACATAATCTCTATGTTCTTGAACAAGCTCACCACCTGCAGGGATGAGCTTGCAAGCGTAGGGGTTATGACAGCTGATGATGACATGGTGAGTCTAGCACTCCTCAGTGTTCCTAAGAGTTGGCATAGCTACCAGGACTCGGTTAATGGAAGAGAGAAACTGCCAGATTGGGAATGGATTTGGTCAGACCTAATGCAGGAGGAGATAAGGTGATGCACCAGGGATGGATCTTCATCAAAACAAGACGATGAAGAAAATCTAGCTTTAGAGAATAAAGCTAAGAAAGGGAAAGGGAAGGAGTCCCAATCCAAATCTTGTCATGGTGGGAAGAAGGTTGACAAGTCGAAGGTGCGATGCTTTCACTATCTTGAAGTGGGCCATTATGCTATGAATTGTCCACAAAAGAAATCCAAGAAGGGTTCATCAAAGGGATCTGATGGTGATGCACTAGCTTCAAAGCTTGAGCTGGACTTGTCTCTTATCACATGCATGGTTTCATCCATGGTGGGATGTGTTTGGTACCTGGACAGTGGAGCCTCTTTCCACATGTTAGGTGACAAGAATCCTTTTAGGACCTTGGAGGAGAAGGATCTTTAGATGTGGATCGAGATGGGCGATGATGGAAAGTATTGTGTCTCAGGTGAAGGTACAATTGTGTTTTAGAGGGAGCATGGTGCTCCTCTCACCCTATCTGTTGTTAAGTATGTACCAGGTTTGAAAAAGAATCTTGTGTTTGTTGCTATGCTAGAAGATAAAGGCTATGATGTAGTCTTTAGTAAAGGACAATTTTTCCTGAGGCATATCGGCACCAAATAGACCAAGAAAATTGGGGTTCGAGTAAAGAATCTCTACAAGTTGGAGGTAGAAGACTGTGCTGCACTGAGTTCCAAAGTAGAGGAGGTGCAAAGCCAAGATGTTGGTCAGCTATGGCATAGAAGACTGGGCCACTTGCATCATAGGGCCTTGAATATCATGCAACAAATTCTACCATCTTACCCAAGGGAAAACTGGAGCAAACATAAAACATGCAAAGGATGCACCTAGGGTAAGTATGCAAAATCTTCCTTTCAGGATTGGGATAGTAGAGCTGGAGCAATCCTGGAGTGAGTTCAGTTAGATGTATGTGGACCATTCTCTATAGCCTCCACCACTAAGAAAAGGTACTATGTTATTTTTATTGATGAATTTTCTCGTAGATGTTGGATCTACTTTATGCAAAAGAAGGATCCGAACTTCTTGAGGTTTTGTGAGTTTAAAGCCTTTGATAGAGAAAGAATCTGGAAAGAAAGTAAAAGCCTCGTATAGCGATAATGGTGGAGAGTATGTTTCAGAACAATTTAAAGACTTATGTATTGCAGAAGGAATTAAAAGGGAACTGAAGGCACCCCATAACCCACAATAGGGGTAGCCGAAAGAAGAATAGATCTATTGTGGGAGTAGCTTGAGCGAGTTTGCATGACCAAGGCCTACCACTTTTTCTATGGGCTGAGGCATGCAATACAACAATGTACCTTTAGAATAGAAGTCCTCATTGTATCTTGGGGATGAAGACACCTATGGAGGCTTTTTCGGGGAAGCGACCAGATGTGAGTCACTTCCACATCTTTGGATCATCAGTTTACTGTCATGTGACCAAAGATGCTCGGAAGAAGCTAGACCCAACAACTGAGTTGGGGATACTTGTGGGGTACATAGATACATCCCACAACTATCGTGTGTATTTTCCTACTAGTCAGAGGACCGTAGTGCGCAGGGATCTGAAGTTTGAAGAGCAGACAACCATGTGAGTGTCACTTGAGAGGGAGCTCAAGTTGCATGGAGATGAGGAACTTTTAGTTCCAAAGGAGGAGGAGCCTCTTGATGATGTGGATCAACCACATGCAGAGAATCCAGTAGTGGAGACCACCACTCCTGGAGAGTCTTCCAGAGACGGGTGGAAACACTCGCGGGAAGTTTACAGATTGATGCTAGATGCAAGAGAGAATGTGAGGTAGCCATACTCTCAGTGTACATAGAGGACTTCTCTTGATAAATACACTGGCTACATGGCCCTGGTTGGGGAGTGTGTAGTGATCGAACCTTCTTCTTTTCAGGGGGCAGTGCAGCAACCAGTCTGGGTTGATGCAATGGTAGAAGAGTACGATTCTATCATATGGAACAATGTGTGGGATGTTCTCCCTAGACATGGGGACAAGTCAATGGTTAGTTCCCGATGGATTTACAAGGTAAAGTAGGTAGCTGATGGTAGTGTTGAGAAACACAAGGCAAGGTTTGTTGCCCAAGGTTTCTCATAGGTTGAGGGGATCGACTACGATGATACCTTTGCTCCCGTAGCAAGTTACTCATCTATCAGATTGATGCTAGCTCTATCAGCTCAGATGGGTTGGAAGATCCATCAGATGGATGTAAAGACGACATTCTGCAATGGGAAGATTGAGGAAGAGGTATACATTGAGCAACCTGAAGGATTTGAGACCTTCGATCATGAGTCGCATGCCTGCCGACTCAAGCGAGCACTGTATGGGCTGAAGCAAGCATCCCATGCTTGGTATACCAGGATCGACATCTATTTCACCAGATTGGGCTTCACCAGGAGTGAAGCAGATGCGAACCTTTACCACATCATGGTAGATGGTAAGCCATTGATCATTGTACTTCATGTTGATGATCTTATTTTGACACGTGATGACCAGCTGATACAGTCTTGCAAGGAGGACCTTGCAAGAGAGTTCAAGATGAAGGATATGGGCCTCATGCACTACTTTCTAGGCATGGAAGTGTGGTAGAAAGATGGGGAAGTATTTGTGTCTCAAGGCAAGTATGCCAATGAGATACTCAGGTGCTTTCACATGGATAAGTGCAAACCCATGCAAACTCCTCTAGCTGGGAACTTGAGGAAGGAGGATACTACTTCAGGTGAGGTAGTAGCTGCTACTATTTATCGGCAGCTGGTGGGTTCACTTATGTATCTGGTGAACACATGACCCGACTTATGCTTTGCGGTGAACCAACTGAGTCAAGCTATGGTTCAGCCTACCAAGTTGTTTTGGAAGGAAGCAAAGCATGTGCTGAGATATCTTAGAGGCACTACGCAGTATAGATTGTCGTACATACGGACAAAGGGAGTGAAGCTGCAAGGCTTCATGGATGTGGATTGGGCAGGTAGTCCATCAGACCGGAAGAGCACTTCTGGAGGAATCTTCAACCTTGGTTCAGCTACAGTTTCCTAGTACATCAGGAAGTAGAGATCAGTTGTACTTAGCTCAGCAGAGGCTGAATACATGGCTGCCAGTCAAGCAACATGCGAGGCCATTTGGATGTGGAAGATTCTATTGTGATTGTTTGGTTAGATGATGGATCATACAATTAAATACTGTGATAATTAGAGTTGCATAAAACTCTCTGAGAATCTAGTGTTTCATGACAGGTCCATGCATATAGATATCTGTTACCATCATCTACGGGACTGTGTGGTCAAGAGGATCATGATGGTGTAGTATGTTTCGACCGAGGAACATGATGTAGATATTTTGACTAAGGAATTGTCAAAATGCAAGTTTGAGTTCCATAGAGACAGGATTAGGGTTACTGATAATCCCTTTCTTGTTGAGAGGGAGTGTTGAAAAGTGCAACAAGAAACGCTAAAAATAGCACTGCTATAAATAGTAGTTCAACCATTGGTGATCTTAGCAACAATGGGTGAAAAGTGAAAGTGCCAAAAATAGCTTTTCTAAAAATAGCATTTTGGGATCCCTTCTTATTTTAGTCAGTCCCTGGACTAAACATAGGAAGTAAAATTCGAATTTAATATTAATAGTAGTTTGAAAATTAATTAATTAATTCATCTTGAGTTAATTAGTTAAGGAAAATAAAACTTGAAGTCTCTGTGAGGACATGTAACAATTTCTCCTTTGATTGAGGGATTTATCTATCAGTTAAAGAGATAAGGATGAGTTGTAATATTGAGTTGTAATTAATTGGATCTATTAACTAAGTGAAGTCCAATTAGATTGATTTAATAGTTTGTTAAATTAATGAGAGTTCAGTTAGTTAATGCTTGCATGCATGTAACTATTGTATTTCAGATAACTCGGTATTCACTCATGGATAACATATGCATGTCAGTTCAGTCAGAGACCCAGTTGAGATCAGATGGAGGGACAGTGTACTATCAGTTGCAAGAATATTCCATTGTGAATATTCCTTGCATGTAGAAGGAATATTATTCCTCGAGGATTGCATAGTTGGACCTGAGGTTACAGTGAGTGTGATGAGGCCAATTCACACATGTGATATCATTGGACCCCAATCAAAACTGCGCAGGGAAATAGAAGTCTTGTAGGGCTTGAGGAAGATATATTCTATGTCTATTGAGTCTGTGAGCTGTATTGTTTGGTTACAGAGAGAGCATGATAGCTTGAGAGCTAATTCTTTTTGTAACTTGAACAAGATTTCCGCTTGTATGATAATACAGAGTTGGGGTTTTAGGCTGGTGCTTTCCCCAGTGATATATCTTCTGTGTTATGGTTGATTACTTCTCATTCTCAGTTATATCTATTCATGCTTGATGATGTTCATATATGTTTAAGCTTCCGCAAAGTTTATGGTAGAAGTAGATCTAGTATTATGCTTTAGGACATTGCATATATCAGTTGATATATAGGTGAAAATTCTACATGTGTTACAATAGACGTAGAGGACAATGCGCCTAGCAGTGGAGGGTCTTAAAATAGAAAAATTGGTCAAGGAAGTGCAGCAGGCTGCGACGCAGAGCGTTGTTGAAGTTGCAGTGTTACAGGTTGAGCTCAGTGGTCTACGCAACAAGATCGAGGTGCCAGTTGAGTGACTCGAGGGCGAGTCATGATCTTTGTGTTGGGGGCCTGTTGGGATAGGGTCCCTAGGGTTAGTTTTTGGGTTAGTTAAACAAAGTTTTGTATAAATATGTAAAGTCTCTCAAAATGTGGATGCGGAGCTCACATGTGATGAGTCTCATCATTGAGTAATTATATGGGCCGTAATTGGCCTTAATTCACCTCCTAGCTTAGTCAAACCAACTATTCTCAGAATTTATTGCGTACTTTTGATTATATTTTGCTTATGGGTTGAGTTAGAGTTGGATATTTTCCTTTATGGTCTAATGTGAATGTAATGCAGGAATAAAGGATAAAAGCGAGGGAAATATAGGGATAAAAGGTAAAATCAAGGAACTATGGTAAAAGACCTTGGTAAAAACTCAGTTGGGACAAGGGAGAGGAACTATAAACAAAAAAATCAGGAGTACTAAAAGGCGGCCAAGCAAGTGGAAGTACAAGCAGCCTCCCTACTAGAAGGCAACCGAGCTAGTGAAAGTGAAAGGACAAGTTACCATTAAGTTGGGAGCTGTACATCCCTAATTTTGAGGGAAGTCGTTGAGACTTCAGATGTATAAATAGAGAGGCTTAGGACCTCGGTTTTTTTATTCAGTTAGCTAGTAGTCAGTCAGTTAGTTAGGATTCGAACTTTTACAGTGGAACTCTGCTTTGTAACAATTTGATGTAACACAGTTCTTTTATAATGAAGAGAAGTTTTAATTTGAGCCAGCATTGAGTTAACTCAGAGGGTTGAAGCTCTTGGGTTAGGGCCCAACCCTAGCAGCCAAAGCTCCTCTTTATTGTATTGTTATCCTAGCTTAGATTCATATTTTGAGTTCATTTACTTAAGAAATTCATTTATGTTGCAGCAGTTGCATAGATGCATGGTTTGATTGTTCATTTGGTTAAATAGATGCATTTTCATTATAGTGGTTCAACACAAATTTATGGCTTTCCTGTTCATGTACTTAAGTAGCTTCTTTTTTTCTGTTCGTTTGCTTGAATAGTTGCAATCTCATTACAGTAGTGCAGAACAGATTATTTGTGATTTAGTTTGCTTCATTTATTCTTTCAATTAGTCTGGTAGCAAAGAAAATATCCACAAGGTATTTCACAGGTGTCTCGGCCTCAACTCCTCCCTTTGGGACCATGATGTGAGGAAGAAACCCTGCAGCAACCCCAAAAACTCACGGTTTGCTTTTCACAAAGGGTTTGTCATTTAAACACAGTCACTGAGTTCATTGTCACTTTGCCCCTTTAATAGTCATCAGCTCGATTCACTCTCTTTCTGTCATTCAGACCTCACTCACATTCCCATGTCATTCCCCTTCAGCATGAAACACTTGAGCAGAAGCTGTTAAATTCATGTTTAAATGGCTTTTGCCGGTAAATCACTTTACATGGCAAAACTGACCAATCACCGCTCAAATTCCTTTTTGCGTTTGACTTTTTGCCTGTTAAATCCTTGTCATTGATCTGCCTCAGCTGATCCGACGACTATCGCACACCCGCTCACCAACCTGCTCGGTCCATTCCCCACCGTAGATCTGTCTTCCCAAATCCGACGGCCTTCGCTCAATATCGCGTGGATCTCCTGTCCAATGGTTATCCGGCTAAGGGGACATGATATGAGCAGTTTCCCCATGCTACGTGTTAGCTAGGGAGGCTAATCACATGAAATTCTACAAAAATTCTTATAGCTTTGAGGGCGCGCGATATTCCGCTTACTACCCTCTAAAACTGCTATCCCATTTTCGTACGTTTTCTTTTGCCCGCTTCCATCTCCGTCATCGATATGTCTCTGAATCTGATGGTTTTCGCTTCCCCTGATACCATTTCCACACATCCCTTTTTCCCATGATTGCCTCCATTCATTTGCCGATTGATTCCGCGATATAATCTCAATCGTCTATCCTGTTAGTTGACCATGTTCGTCCATCTGCCTAGGTACCCTCTTGTGATCTGATCTCAGCTGTTCATTCGTGTTGGGCATGGAATCCCCCCAAGGCATGTTTTGGGGCTTAAATCCCAAGTCTTGACCAAGTCTGTTGTAAAAGCTTTGCGAATTATGGGCGCGGAGCTCGAACTTATAATAGAGTCATAGGGTTGTTCACCCTTCTTTTTGTAATGTAATGTCGGCTTGATAAACCTACCCATGGTTCGCGGACCATAGGATTGTATAAATAGAGCAAGGCTCCAAGTGTAGAGATAACATATCAAATAGAAGAGAAGCATGATGAGTCTAGGAGACTGAGTGGAAGTGAAAAGTGTCTTTGGGTCGTAGAGTAGGAGAAGGCTCTATAGGTGAGTGTACAAAGGCCTATTAGTCCGCAGCTGAGTGTGTGGACCCCTGCAGCTGAGTGCGTAGGACAGGTCGAGTCTGTAGTCATTGAAAGAATTAATAAAGAGAAGTTTACCATATTGTTGGCATTATGGCACTAGTTTGGCTCGATGACATAAGTGTTGTCCTTGATGGAAATTCGCTCAAGTAGCAGATCACAAGTTCAGTCTCTCAGAATGGCAGAAAATGGTAGGTGCACAGGTTCTTGATCTCAAAGATGCAGTCATCAACAGGTTCCGCAGATGCACCGTTCGGAAGTTGCGGACAGGTTCACAAGTGTACCGTTCAAAAGATGCGGACCCCGAGTTCACACACTTTCATGCAGAGAAAAGCGCATGCACGTGGGAAATCTTATGGGTGGTCCATGGTATTTAGTCTGACGCTTTTGAACCTATGGTTTGGTCTGTGGTTTTTGCATCTAAAGTTTTGAACCCCGGTTTGGATCCCTTGTATTGGGTTTCTATGGTTTTGGTCCATGGTTTGTGTAAGGGTTTGTGTATAAAAAGGAAAGGAGATTATTTGGCTGTGCACTCATGTGTTGAATATCTTAAGAGCAAGATCTGAAATTCTGGTGATTGATTGGTGAATAATAGCTGGATCTGAATTAAGGAGGATCCTGAGCATTATAAGGCAAATCTACTGATAAGACGAGATCTCCTTGGCGCATGATTAGATCTATGAATCTGACAGTCTGGGATATAGTTGAGGACTAATAAAGTATCTATACCCGGAGGTCCGCAGGCGAGATACGGAACAGGTGCGTAGTCCAGAAGATAGATTAGGTGCGGAGGTGCACAGTCCAGTTGACAATGCAGGTGCGGAGGTGCGCAGTCCTGTTGATAGCGCAGGTACGGAGGTGCGTAGTCCAGTTGACAGCGCAGGTGTGGAGATGCACAAAACATAAGACACAACAGTGCAGAGGTGCGCAAAACAGAAGACGCAGCAGGTACGGAGGTGCGCAGAACAGAAGATGCAGCAGGTGCGGAGGTGCACAGAAGATAAGACAGAGCAGGTACGGAAGTGCGCAGGCTTGACACAAAAGAAGTGCAGATATCCGCAGGTTTCTATTGGTGAAGTTATAGACTTTTTTTGAAATTTTTTAGCTACCTTTACTTATTACTATTGAGTTCAGGGTTCTGAATTTGTGTATGGTTGTTGTGTATTGAGAAGTTATTGACTCAGTATTTGTACAAGGAAGTTGGGTGATTTCAGATCTATTTGATGTTTGATTGATATTCATGGATCCAATTTGAAAATTTATGAAACGAGGTCCTTGGAAGAAAAGAGAAGGTTGTAGCCTTCTACAGGTTGAAGCCTACGTGCTGGTATAAGACTGCACCAGTACAAAATCATTGTAAAAGGAGTTTCTAATTGAAAGAAGATAGAGACATATTGCAGCAGGTGGTTTTCACCCACATTGGGTTTCCACCTTATATCTTGTGTCCTTTGGTGTGACTGTTGCTCTATTTTTTTTGTTGTCCCTGTTTGCAATAATTCTAATGATCCACATCTGAAGGATATATTAAATTATAAGGTATAAGCAAGTTTCATCTGCTTAAATTGAAAAGAGTTTGATAATACTGATTCACCCCCCCTCTCAGTATTATTTTCAACACATATTACTTTGTATCTTTTCCTGTTTTAATGTATGATTGGGTATAAATTGCAAGTGTATTGTTTATTTGCTACGCGAACACTTATGTATGTGTTGTATAAATAAATATAACGTAAGACATCCATTTATGTGAAGATAATTTATGAGGCATAGGTAGATAAGTAAGATCTCAGGTGCGACTTAAGGGAATAGCACAGTGTGCTGCTCCAGCTGCGCGAAAACTCCAGAGCCCCTGGTTAGGGCTGCACGAAGACAAGTATATCAGGGCGCGAAGGCATGGGAAGCGTGTGAAGTGACCTACGCGAAGACAAGTATATCAGGGCGCAAAGGCATTGGAAGTGTGTGAAGCGACCTGTGTGAAGGGACTAATTATTGGACTAGTTCAGCCTCTCAGACATCCCAAGGGTGTGGAAACCTGGTTTCAGCACCCCCCCATACTACTTTGGGTGAGACCTCAATTCGCGCTCTGCGGATTGTTTCCAAAAGGGCTAGTAGTACAGGGATTTGGGCATGGAATGCCCCCAAGGCATGTTTTGGGGCTTAAAGCCCAAGTCTTGACCAAGTCTGTTGTAAAATCTCCCGAATTCTGGCTACAGAGTACGAAGTTATAATAGAGTCACAGGGTTGTCCACCCTTGTTTTTGTAATGTAGTGTCGGCTTGATAGATCTACCCATGGTTTGTGGACCATGGGATTGTATAAATAGAGCGAGGCTCTAAGTGTAGAGATAGCATAGTGAATAGAAGAGAAGCATGATGCATCTAGGAGACTGATTGGAAGTGAAAAGTGTCTTTGGGTCATAGAGTAGGAGAAGGCTCAACAACTGAGTGCACAGAGGCCTAGTAGTCTGTAGCTGAGTCTGCGGACACCTGCAGCTGAGTGCATAGGATAGGTTGAGTCTGTAATCATTGGAAGAATTAATAAAGAGAAGTTTACCATATTACTGTGTATCTTTTCCTGTTGTAATGTATGATTAGGTATAAATTGAAAGTGTATTGTTTATTTTCTATGTGAACTCTTATGAATGTGTTGTATAAATAAATATAATGTAAAACATCCATTTATGCGAAGATAATTGATGAGGCGTAGAAAGATAAGTTAGATCTCAGGTGCAACTTAAGGGAGTAACACAATGCATTGCTCCAGTAGCGCGGAAGTTCCAGAACCCCTGCTTAGGGTTGCGAAAAGACAAGTATATTAGGGCGCGAAGGCCTAGGAAGTGTGTGAAGCAACCCTTGCAAAGGGACTAATCATTGGACCAGTTCAAGCTTGCAAACATCTCAAGGGTGTGGAAACCGGGTTCCAACACCCCCCCATACTACTTCGGGTGAGACCTCAGTCCGCGCTCCACAGACTGTTGCTGAAAGGGCCAATAGTACATGGATTTGTTTGGCTAATTGACTCCGAACCTGGGTCAGGCCCCAACAAGCCAACAAATGGTTCTGTTTCCGGGACCGAGATTTGCATAAGATGTCTGATGTCATATCACTAGAATCTGACAAAGAAAGGAATTGAAGATTGGTTAGATAGAAAGATTCACAATTTCGCGGCGCAGGAAAATAGGAATCCACAACAATCAAAGAAAGAGTGGTTAGGCAACTACTTATATACAGAGATCCACAAAATTTTCTTCGCATCTTTCCCTACTGAGCTATATGAGTGAATCACGAAGCTAGCAGGTAGCCAAGGAAGGTGTAAGATTGATAGACCTATTGTGTGGACTCTAGAATTGGTGCATAGATTAGAAGCATCAGAGGATAAAATCATGAGCAATGTTGATCATTGGCTTGATTGAATCATAGGAGGATTCATCACCGAGTTCACGGTAGATACTTTAGTTAGCTATAACGAAGCAGAACGACGCTTCTTGAAAGGGCCGTGAGGTAAGTATGTTAAACTTTGAACACTTGGATTAAAATGCTACTGTGTGAAAAGCAGGTTATGCGAATAAATTGATGTTTGGGGCTACACGAAGTGGGAGAATCTACAGAAATGAAGATAGTTCTTAACTAGAAACTAGCTGCTTGATTTCACCTCTACGAGGGGGTGAAGAAGAGCTCGCAAAGGTCTCACCAAGAAGTGCAATCAATTTGATAAGGCAGAGAATTCTGCAAATAACACCCCCACCCACACCACCACTAGTTTCACCCTCTTCACCTCCATCTCCGCCCATACCACCTCTGCCACCACTGCAAAGCAATATGGCAAGCGCGATAAAGTTGCCAATGTTAAAGGGAGTAGGAAATGAAGATCCAAACCAGTTTTGGTTAGTGATAAAAGCTATATGGGAAGCGTAAGGAGTCACAGATGACAATATATAGAAAGAAACGTTGGTCAACACTCTATAGGATTGCACACTGACCTGGTACATTAATCATTCCATTCACAGTCCGAATGCAAGGATTGTGGATATCCAAGCTGCGTTGAGCAAAGAATTTAGTAGGCCAAAGTCAGAGGCGCAGTCGATCATTGGGTTCAAGGAAGTCACAATGCTACCAGGTGAGACCCCTTGGGAGTTGGATCAGAGACTGAAGTGCACAATTCATGAAGCTAACATGACGTTGACGGATGGACAACACTGCGAATGGTTTGTAGAATCGTTAACACCACATCTAAGGAATGCGTTGTCACAACAGAGGCTAACAACTTAGGCTAAGGCCTTAGAGGTTGTGATGAGATTGCATGAGACCCTGATACAAGGTCCCAACCTGGGAGTTCAGTAGATTCACGCGCAGTTGAAAAACTTGTGCCTTGAGATGTAGAGTTTGAAACAAGACCGGACAACCTGCTTAGAAGTGCATGATGAGGTATGGTGCATAAAGTGCAAGGGCCAAGTACATGACAAGGACCACTGCCCAGTGTTCATGAATTACCTCGTGGGACAAGGGCTAATTCCATTGAGACCGGAGGCAGAAGAAGGACAGAGAGCGGCGCCTACACTATGGTGTGTGATTTGTCAAATAGGAGGGAAGCATGCTACAGATAATTTCCATTTATTATAGAAGTATACGCAAAATTGACAGCAGTTGTTCTATAATTTATGTAGATCAGTGGGACATGATGAGCGCACCTGTAGAAGTGATGAGTTGATGATGGATTGAACTAGTACCTACAGAGTTCAGGCTGAAACACAGCCCCTCGATAAGAACGCAAGGATGGTGCGCACTAGATTTCAGGGGTGCAGACGAGGCCAAGGTGGAGGGGGACTAGGAAGAGGTCGTGGACAACTGATATGTTACAATTGCAGAGGGCCAGGGCATTATGCCTGTGATTGTATGAATTCAACATGACCATTATGATTTTATTGTACGTTGTTTGATCATGAGACGGAGGATTGTTGTCCTACACTGATAGCGAGGTTGCATTATAAAGGAGCACTCCAATCTCCCCCGGCTCAGAACCTACAAATGATGAGGTTTTAGCAGCGCAAGGAAGACCCTTTTGTAAATATCGTGCTCCGAAGTGGAATTACGATAGGGGATGACAAAGGCAAGCAACCTGAAGAAAGTGCTTGGGTTCACAAGGCTCCAATGAAGGAACCAAAGTTTGATTTGGAGCGCGTTAAGGAGACCTTCATGGAAGCCAAGAGGAGCTTCACTGATGCCTCCACTTCAGGAAGTAAAGACAAATTGGAGCCATAAATGGACCCATCGATGCTCACTACGTTCCTAGAAACATGAATGAACTGTTGCGTGATAACAAGGTTGTAAAGGGGCTACATGAACTCATAAATAGACGCGTTGGGACTGCGCTAGGAGAACCACGTAGTCTGGAAGCTCGGAAAGCACACGACACGAACGAGAATGGAGATGATATTGATCGCGTAGATTGCATAATATGAGAAGGACCAAGTGACTTTGGATCTAGGATCAGACGCGAACATCCTGCCAAAGCAGACATGGGAGGGCATGGGAAGCCGTACACTACAATGGTCTCCTATCCAACTACGAATGGTGAACTAGTAAATTCTCCTACCTATGGGGTGATTACAAGGAATCACAACATATATCGAAGGAGCAAGCGCGCTAGCAGATTTTGAACTGATAGAGATTGTTGATGATAGTAATCCCTACCCCGTGTTATTAGGAATAGATTGGGCCACTGACATGAATGGAGTGATAAATCTGAAGAAGCGCAAGATAATTTTTGAGAAAACGTATCTACGTGTAGTTGTACCTTTGGACCCTGTAGAAGGATCACGCTACACAGAGCCGGTGCATGACTACGATAGCGACGATGATTTGGACTGCATCTACAAGATAACCACACGTGAGCAAGACTGGGTGAATCTGACCGCGGATGGACAAATCTCATGGGAAAGCAAAAGCTCATGCACATTGGATTCGAACGAGGAAATAGAACGATGGCAGAACCAGTTACACGAGGTAACCACACTGAACTGTAACATGATGAAGAGATTATTGCACTGCATATCGACGGAGGTGATGTAACTACCTGCGTACGATGGGTTAAGTGAGGTGGATAACTTCCTGAGCAAATTTGAAAGAGAAGTGTTGAAACAACAACAACTGTTCACTACGCCCGCGAGGTGGTGGGGTACACACCAAAGAAGCTTTGAGGATTGGCGCGAATGTAGAGGGATGATGTGCATGCAGTTTTGGAAGCCTCAGATGCGATTGACGAACAAGATTTCTGGATGAAATGGTCCGCGCACCCACCTATCCCGATGGATGCAGGCATATGGTGCGAAACCTGCGTGAAAGCACACAGTCTTTGCGTTAGTAGATACAGTCAGTAAGCAGGCATGGGCAAGGAAATGGCATGAATAACCCGTCCAGTTGGAACCACGAAGTATGGAAAGACCAAGCGCATAGAAGGTTATCCACGCAGAAGACTTTAACAAAGTGTGTGAAGCACTGAAGAAGGTCCACAATTCGAAGTGGACTGACTGGGACCTGCGTGTACCAGAGGTTCTATGTGCTTATAGGACCGCATGCAAGAACTTGATCGTGCAGGCACTGTCAAGGATGGAGCATGAAGTGAACATGTGAGCCCCATAGAGCATGAAAATCCTAGTCTGTGCATGGCATCACCAGTAGATATGACGGTTCGTAGAACCTCGGAAGAAGAAATCCAACAAGGAAATTTTAGGCTCTAAGAACTTGAGAAAGAAAGGGTGCGATTAAGGAAGAAAAGCGCTTTGGTAGAAGCATAAGTCAAGAAGTTGGAGGACAAGATAAAGGAAGATTTTCTTGATAAGAAGACTAGGGTGATAAGACAGGGTGTGCATGACCACGCTGACAAGTTTGAGCACTATCACCGCGAATTGATCAGTCTGATGCCTTGCATTGGACTGCACATTACTAAGCGAATTAACCAGGGTGGTGTGTTGCAGATGATATAGTGCGTGACGCTGCTAGTAACACTAAAAGGGGGGTATTTTCCAGGAAGAGTGATGGATGACCGGATGAAACCCTATACAGGTGGTGCGACCACTTGACTAGTTGAGGGAAGTAAAGTCCTAGTACTCCAGGCAGATGAAAGGAGGCGCGCAACTATAAACTACTATGCTCGAGAGTTGCGTGATGTTGGAGCTGCGCGCAGAAGCAAAGAGTCACAAGGTCTGCGACCACGCAAGGGGGGCTGCGCTGCTGTGCTTGTTGACCTGAAAGATACCATTGGAGTCACTATTCATGATGGGATGCTCGACTTGAAGCCAAATGGAGTGGGTGGCAGACATTTAAGACGTGAGTTATGGGCAAAATTTGGGAAACTTTGCTACCAAGGGAGCATTAATGAACCGGATTTCGGGGGAACGATAGAATTCAAATTCAAAAGGAACTATAAATTATAAAGGGATGCCTAGCAAACAACACTTGGCCATTTGCGAATTGAGAAGTTGTCTACCCCACGTAGCCTGAGCAAAGCCCTGTTTGACCTGTGCCGAGCATTCATGGAGCCCCTGAATATGCGAGTGATAGATTTCTGGTCGAACACAATGGCAACATCTGAGGAAGTTATGGATATTACAGAGATGACCACCAAAGAGGCCGTGCAGGCCCTGACTGTGGGGGATGCCCCTGAAGGTGCCGAGATTGTGGCAACAATCCTGAAATCACTGCACAGACCAAGACCAAATAAAGCCAAACAGGTGATGGTTCCCATATGTATCTCCCCACTGCGCACCAGGCTAACGATGGAAGAGAAGGGAAAAGACATTAGCATAGAAACCAAGGAGGAGGGGGAAGACCTAGAGGACCTGATCATCGAAGAAGATGAGGAAAAAGGCATGGAGGAGGAAATTGTGCCTGCGCACCCTCCAAAAAAGCTTCCTGCCTATACCACCCCGCAAAAAGGAAAGGCTAAAGTGCCCAAGGATCTTAATGAGAGAAAGATCTCTCTCCAGACCCTGCTCCTCCCAGACATCATCGTTTTTTAGGGAACACACCTAGGATGGGTGCCTAGTTTAAAATTTGAATATTGGGACCTCGTTGACCATGAGAAGTTCCCTCACCTAGAGACCATGCAGCTTATGAATCCTAAGAAGAACACCGCGGTGGGGGTTACAGAATTAGAGCCGCGAAAGTGATTGCATGGAGTGGAAAGGGCAGGGCTACTAAGCCTGCTTTAGGTGCCACATTTCCACCACGCCCCAATAAAATTTTTTCGTCATCAAGCAGCTGCTTTGCCTGGTGCATGGTGGGGGTTTATGGCAAGAGGAGACCATACCCATCACGGAACATTTGATTCACCGCATCACCCAGCCACCATGCAAAGGAGAGGACCCCATAGATATCTCGGAGGGGAAAAGTAGTGACTTGGCCATTGTAGACGCCGTGAAGAAGAAGTATAAAATCAAAAATAAGATACAGTGCTATGCCATATCTAGTATCAATGACAAAGCAGTAAGATTGGCGACCCAAATACTGGCAGGTAAGGTTATGCGCAAGTGCTGGTGGACAAGGTAATTGCGCTAACGGTAGCACTTGCTGAGCAGTGTGTGGAGGGGGTCCAGTTTAACTGGTCTGAGTTCCTCTACAAGGAATTCTCGGATAATTTCCACGAAGCTCGGGAACATGGAAATACGCTCCAATATACATGGCTTCTATTGTCCATAGTGCTCATGGCAGGGGAATTTCCGAAGGATAGTCAATTCCCCACAATTGACAGGGATCTGTAGGAGGCCGTGAAGTACACTTCTCTTTGGGCCACAAAGGATGCAAACAAGATCCACGATAGTAAGGTAATCTAGGTTTTCATGGAGATGAACCTCAGAATGGGGATCAACTACAAGCCACGGTTATCACCCATTTTCTACAACAGCCTACAATGTTTCAGAGAGTTTAAAGCGGATCTTTACAGCATATACATCAGAGCATGCAAGGACCCGATGAAAAAATGGAGAGAGCTACCCTTTATAGCCATGGATGAAGAAATATTTAATGTACTTGAGAAATGGCCGCTGGAGTGGCGCGCTTCAGACATTGCGGCAATGGAAAAGACTACGACACAAAGGAAGAAAGAGGAGGCCAAACTGCATATGGTGCAGTTGGCAAAAAAGAGAAGGAAGGAGGCAGCAGTGGCAAAAACAATGGAGGCACGAGATCTTGCACAAACAATAGCTGAACAGAAAAAGGTAGCAACAATAGCAGTGTAGGAGGAAACCGTGTAGGCACATGAGGGACAAAAGTCGCCTTCGCATGGGAAGGGAGTAGAGGAAGAGGAAGGAGGCACGGACCCACAAACCGCTTCCACACAATTGAAGTGCCAACACCCGACAAAGCAGATAGGGCCATGCAAGAAGGTCAAGTTATCGAAGTTGGTGATTGACCTGATCAACCTTACCGAGGGTGATCTACACGACATCCATGAAACAGTGCGCGATGTCACCTCCGAGGCCCTCCAAAATTTTATGCAGGAGAATGAGATTGTGTTGAGGGCCCTGAGAGTGCAGCTGCAGGAGTTGCAGGTGTACCCTCCTCAGGCTGTTACCCTTTTGACTAGCCTCACAGTTGGTACAACGACAACAGAGCAGATGATGCGCTCTCGGGTAACAAATACCATAATACTGCTGGAAGGGGCATTGGTGAGAACAAATGAGGCCGATAGGCCTACGATCATCGCACTAAAGGGTATCGAAATGAACATGGTTGGAGTCCCGTGGGAGAAATTATATGTTCTACAGGATAGGATTACTACAGAACTATGGGCTAGGGGAAGCCACGCGCTGTAGGTATTAAGCGAGGAGAAAATCAACATGGAATAGTTAATCTTGCAATGCGATGAAGTGGTGTCACATAATTGGCAGCTGGTACAGGTGTTGGACGATGCTTGTCAAGGTGTCCTTGAGTTGGCCATCCTAGTAGACACAGCAGTAGAAGCATGCATCCATAGGCTAGCAGCGGGGGTGTGTGAGGCGTGGGAGGAAATGACAAAGGTTCAATTGGAGCTGAACCTTTAGATAATAGAGTTGCGGTTGAAGGCGCAACCATCCACCCCTCTGGAAGTAAGAGAACAACATGCTAGTGCTATTACAGTGGGACTGGACGAGATCGACAGTGCAGTGTGTGTAGGTTTTAACCCCGTACAGAAATTACCTGCATAGGAATTCTAAATCACAAGAAAAATAAAAATGCGAGAGCATAACACATAAAACACATGTACACAGAGATTTCCCACTGGATCTCAAAACCGAGACTACCAGCTTGATTTTTCATTATGTTCC
>APFE031552848.1:0-10581 GCA_000404065.3 Pinus taeda | reverse complement strand
AGCTCCTTATTGTAAGACTCTGCTTTAAAAACATAATAAAAAGGCCACCACCAAAGGCTAGACCAGGAGACATAGCCCAGGAGGATTGGGTGAACCCCTTATTAAATTTTGTTGTGTTTATGTTTGCTTACTGTGATTTCTTACTGTTTCAAGTGTATGTGTATTTCACAATCTTATCGATCCATTGCACAGGATAACATAGACACACATGCCAACACATGAGTCTGTAATACCTTCATTAATTTCCTGAGGTCACCTAGGGATGATTTCAGATCAAATGGTATTAGAGCGCTATAGGTTGTTAAGGTTATTCAAGCTTGTGCTGGATTTAGCTGTTGAATGCTAACTAGATCAAAGCTCAAATTATGAGAAGGAGAGTTAGTTGAAGCTAATCCTAAAATTGGAAGAGTCTATCCTCAGAAGAAAATGTCGGAGGAAGGTTCTATGGGCCTAGACCCTTAATTTATAGATAGTTTTCTGGCCATGAGATCCATGGTAGAGGAAATGTATAAGGACTTTAGAAAACATAAAGATGAGGAATCATCAGGCTCCAAATAAGATAAAGGAGAAGAAGAGTCTCTCCTCCATGACCACTCAAAAGGCAAAGGGAAAGAAGAAAACTTTCTCACACCTTCTAATAGCCCTGCACATAAAAAAGAAGACATTCTTGATTAAACTAGATGTTAAATTTGATTTACCAATATATGATGGAGAGTTGAATGCAGAAAAGCTGGACAATTGGATCAGACAAATTGATGTTTATTGCAGAGTGTAAAGTATCGACTCAGACAAGAGCAAGATTCAGTTGGCCAGCCTACGCCTTGGGGGCAATGCCTCGGTTTGGTGGGAAGGCAGGACCCAAGTTGACATGAAGAGACATGGTAAGACTCTTTCTGTCTGGACTGAATTTGTTTATGAAATCAAAAAGTAGTTCTATCCACTAGCCTACATGCAACAAGCCATGATGAGCTGGCAAATGCTTCGCCAATTGAAAGGACAAAGTGTACAAGGTTACACCCAAGAATTTAGGAAGAGAGCTTTGATTCTAGGAATTTCATTAGACTCACCTAAGACTTTGTTGAAGTACATCGGTGGTCTACACAGCTGCATGAGGCACACTATCCTCATGTTTAATCCCACTAGTATAGATGAGGTATCTATTCAAGCTATGCATCTAGAAGCTAGAGGAAAGAATGGGAACCCAGAGGTTGGGGGGGATCATCCCAACCCACTGCAAGAAAGAATAAGGAGAAAAGGAAACAGAATTGGAAAGAAAGGAAGGCTAACACTACACAAAAAAGAAAGGCTTCATGCACTCACTATAAGAAGGATGGGATTGATGATGAGCACTATTGGATTCTACATCTGGAGATGAGACCTAAGAAGTTCGAGGGAAAGAAGAAGAAGACTGTTGTAGCTATTCAGAAAGATTTGGGGTCAGACTTAGGAGATGAAACAACTATTGTAGCCACAGGTATAAAAGGTAAGAATTCTGAAGCATTTACTAGTAATTCTACACGATCTACTATTGATGAGGAAAATGAGAGAAAAAGATGAGCTTTTCCATATTAGAGTTATTTCCAAACATCAAAAGATTGATACTTTGTTTGATAGTGGCTCACAAGTAAATTTAGTTTCTGAAGCAATTGTAAAGAAGTTAGGATTACTAATTGCACCTCACAAGAAACCATACCCATTAGGATGGTTAAGTGATAAAACACAACTACAAGTGGCTAGACAATGCAAACTCAAGTTTTCTTTTGGGTCAACATTTGTAGATGAGGTTGAGTTAGACATAATTCCTTTGGATATATGTGGAATTGTTTTAGGAGTCCTTACTTGTATGATAGAAAAGCTATTTTCTATAGAGTTGAGAACAAGTATCTACTTGTTAAAGATGGAATCGGAATACTTTGTAAGAGCTCATACTCAAGAATAATTATACTCTCATAAACTCAGGGCAGATGAAACGAATGATAAATTCATGCAAACAATGTTTACTGATGGTTGTAAAGGAAAAGAAACCTGATAAAACCAATGTATTTGAGGGCTGTGATGCTAAACAACAAGCTGATTTAGAAAAAGTTGTTTCAGAGTATGATATCTTGTTTCAAGAACCTAAAGGTCTCCCACCCAAAAAGGAAACAGTGCATGAAATTAATTTGCAGCAAGATGCCCCATTGCCTAACATTGGAATGTACAGGTTGTCCACTTTAGAGAATGTCGAAATCAAGGAGCAGGTACAGGAGTTGCTCAAGAAGGGGTTCATCAGACAGCACATCACCATGTGGGTCACCAATCGTTTTGGTGAAAAAGAAAGATGGCTCATGGAGAATGTGCATTGATTACCAAGCATTGAATAAGATAACAAAAAAAAATCGTTATCCCCTTCCTCGCATAGATGATCTATTAGATCGATTGAAAGCAGTTGTTTATTTTTCCAAGTTAGACTTGCATAGTGGTTATCATCAGGTCAGAGTTGTAGAACAAGATGCATGGAAGACTTCTTTCAAAACAAAGCATGGATTATATGAGTTGTTGGTTATGCCTTTTGGCTTAACTAATCCTCCTGATACGTTCATGAGAATATTGAATGATGTACTCAGACCTTTTCTTGATGATTTTGTTATTGTGTATCTGGATGACATTCTGATATTTAGCAAAACACGGGAAGAACATTTAAAGCATGTTAAGCAGACACTAGATGTTTTGAAAAGAGAAAAACTTTACGTTAAACTCTCAAAATGTGAATTCGACAAAACATCTTTGAATTATTTAGGACATATAGTAGGGGGTGTTGAATTGAAGATAGATCCCTCTAAGGTGGCAGTCATTGTAAACTGGCCTAAACCCAAATCTGCTACAGAAGTTAGGAGCTTCTTAGGAGCAACACAATATTGGAGAAAGTTCATTTCTAACTTTTTCATTAAATTGCAGCTCCTTACATGCTTAACAGATTGAACAGGTTTTCAGTGGGGAGGCCAAACAGGCAAAGCTTTCGACACCTTGAAATAAAAAATTAGTATTTCACCAGTACTAGCACTACCACTTAGACCCTTTATATAGATGATGCCAGTGACTATGGCATGGGAGCAGTGTTTTGACACGCACGGTAAACCCATATGTATCATTCGAACATTAATTCTACATAGTTAACTATCCCACATATGATAAGGAATTGTATGCATTAGTATAGAGTGTGAAAAAGTGGAAACACTACTTAATGGGCAAAGAGACAGTAATACATATTGATCATCAACCACTTCAATATCTACACTCCCAAATTAAGTTGCAGCAATCAAGACGCTATAGATGGATGAGTTTTCTACAACAATTTCATTTAGTCATTAAAAATAAAAAGGGCATACACAATAAAGTTGCAAATATGTTATCTATACGCATTATAAATGCGTCTACTATACTTAAGCATAATTTCATGTTACATGAGAGTTACATTGAACAATATGCTCAAGATATAGACTTTAAAGATGTATATTCAACTCTAAGTCAAGGCAAACGAGTAGAAGAATTGGACTATCATGTAAAGGACTGACTCCTATATCATTGTGGGAAGCTATGCATTCCACAAACTGAAAGAGTAAGGATAATTTGTGAAGCACACACTTCTCTAATTTCAGGTCACTTTGGGGTAAGTAAAAAAGTTGCACAACTGCAAAGATTTTGTTATTGGCCAAAAATGAACGAGACAGTTTCTAGATATGTAAGAGGGTGTACTATGTGTGCTAAAAGCAACCCAGCAATAGAAAACTAGGCTTGTACACTCCATTACCAGTTCCTTCTCATCTGCGGGAAAGTGTTTCCATGGACTTTGTTGGAGGACTACCTAAATCTAGGAAAGGTCATGATTACCTGTATGTTGTTGTGGATAGGTTCAGCAAAATGTGTGTTTTCAAACCTTGTAATAAACATATTACAGCTGAACAAATTGCAAAACTGTTCTTACAACATGTATGGGTTCATTTTGGATTACCCACTTCCATTATATCTGATCGAGACACCCGATTTGTGGGAAAGTTTTGGTCGAGTCTGTGGGAACTGATGGACACCAAACTGAAGAAAAGCACAAGTTTTCATCCACAAACCGATGGCCAGACAGAAGTAGTCAACAGGATAGTGATCCAGTTTCTTAGGGGATATTGCAGCAAGCATCCTAAGCTTCGGGATGAACATTTTTGTTATGCGCAGCATGAAAACATTCTTCTACATAAAGATCTCCTTTTGAGACCTGTTTTGGTTTCACACCAAGGTCTCCCTTGGATTTTGTCTTTGGTAAAGACACAATAGTTGAGGGACACAACGATGTGGACAGGGCAACTAGGTTCATTGAACAAGTCCAAGAGATCCACCAGGTAGTACAGTAACAACTGGAAAAGAGCCAGGCCAAATACAAGGCAAGGCATGACAGGCATCGGATGGAGCATAGTTTCCAAGTTGGTCATCAAGTTTGGCTGTATATGTAAGGACGGGATGCAAGGTGAAGGTAAAAAGCTAAAGCCTATCAGGTATGGACCTTTCAAGATACTTGAGAAAATTGGTAAGAATGCTTTTCGCCTTGATCTACCAGCTTACATGCACATCTACTCAATCGTAAATGCAGATAACTTGATATTGTTTGAACCTTCACTAGTTGAGGATCCCGAAGAGCAAAGTCAATTGCCTTCTATTGATGACTTGCTACCTAAATATCTTAATGAATTGCAGGAAGACACAGTTCTAGATAAGAAGGTGAGAACGACGCACAGGGGAGATGCTGAGTACCATAGAATTGGGCTCAGGGGTTCAAAGCCAAGCATTACAAAATGGATAGAGATTGGACAAGTGGGACAATTGTACCCTCACTTAGTCGATGCTTGAATACCAACTTTTGGTGGTCCAAAAGATTTTTCAGTGGGAAGGTCGTGATCCGAATTGGATCCATGAAAATTATCAGAGTTCTATGACTGTTTCAAATCATGACAAACTTTAAAATATTGTAAATGACGAGCTATCAAAAATAACCTCTATATAATGGTAATTTGTACCCAGCACGGAGCAATGAGGACCTTTGGTCAAAGCGCGCTGATCGTTGGCCCATGGGGACTGTGCATGGCGCAAAAATGACAGTTGGGAAGCTCAAACCCAGAAACGGAGGTTGTTTTTAATGCACGATTAGCGCAAAGTGCTAATCACGCATCGTTGGGCAAAACCCCTCGAGCAGGAAAAGCCCCGAGCGCTTAGTCACAAGGGAAACCAGAAAACCATGGGAAAAGCGCTGAAACTGACAGGCTGGTCCCGTGCTCCAAAACCGGGGGAATATTGGAGGCATTTCAGGCGGTAAGCGGGTTTGTCAGAGGACCAAGTGATTCCATACATTGAATGACGCGTGTTTTGTGCATAAGAGAGAAAAACGCTCTCATCACAGGCTGACAGTCGAGCAAGTCACCGGTGCGATAAAAAGCGATAACCGTAGGATCTGGAGGCTCCAGATCTAACGGTGAAGATAGCACCAGATGGGAAATCGGATTTGACGAAAGAATAGGTTGAGGCATATAAAATTTGAAGTCCGATTTGACCGCTGAGCTGGCGGATGAATCATTTTTCAAAGTAACTGAAGTAACGGCCATTTGAGGATGAGTTGGAACCCAGTTCGTGAGGGGACAAGTGGCCACCTCCCCGTGATACGTTACACAATGGCGATGATGCGGAAGCAGGGAATTCCAAGCGGATAGAGGCAGGCAATCCGAAGGGTCAGAAGAGGAAGTGAACAGTCAAGGGACGGATTGGCTTTAAGCCATGGACAGACAAAGGGTAGAGGGGAGATAGTGAGACAGAACAAAAAGTGAAGAAGAAGCAGAGAACAGAGAAATCGCGCTGACCTGCAGAGCCAAGGCAACATCGAGTAGACAAAACAGAGAAGGCTTGAGAGGTTCAAGCAATTCCTATGAGGATATCTGTTGGGAATTCAGTACCAAATTGGACTCATCCCATTAAGACTAGTTGAGGTCGATACTTGGTAAGCAGGAGTCTGTGTACTATAGTGGCTTGGGGAATCCAAGAACCACCCTACTAAGCATCATCTGTTTCATGAGACTCAAATTGAGCTCCTCATTGTAAAAGCTCTGCTTAAAGACACAATAAGAAAAGGCCACCACTAAAAGCTGGACCAGGAGACGTAGCCCAAGAGGATTGGGTGAACTTCTTATTAAATTGTCGTGTTTTTGCATTGCTTGCTGTGTTTCTCTTACTGCTTTCCAATTGCCTGTGTATTTCGCAATCTTATCGATCCGTTGCTTAAAATAACATAGGCACACACCAGCACATGAGTCTGTAATACCTTCATTAATTTTCCTGACGTCACCTAGGGGTGATTTCAGATCATAGGGATTCAATGGTTGAGAACATTGGGTACAATTTCCACAAACTATAATGAATTATTCATAACACTTGAATTGAAAGGAATTCAATATGTGCACAAAGGGTTAAAATTTGGACCTTCTCATGTCATCAACTCTCATAGAATGGAAAAACTCCTAAAAATGGTAGCAATGGAGTTTTGTTTAAATTGTATTATGTGGAAGTTAAATAGGAAGATGGAAATATCCCCAGCGAATTAAAAAGGACCTTAAAAAAGCACTTTAGGATCTTCCATGAAATTTCCAAAGGTCTACATCCATTTAGAGATCATGAACATCAAATTGAATTAATACATGGAAGTACTCCTCCTAGTAAAATGCCTTATAGATATCCTCGTAAAAAAAAAAAGTGAGACTGAGAAAATGGTAAAAGAAATGCTAGATTTAGGTATTATTCAACATAGTAGGAGGTGATTTTCAGCTCTAACAATGATGGTGAGAAAAAAAATAATTCTTGGAGGACATGCCCTGATTATAGAGATCTAAACAAAATTAAAATTAGGGATAAATTTCCTATCCCATTTATTAATGAGCTATTGGACAAGCTTCATAGAGTGACTTATTCTACAAAGCTTGATCTTAAATCAAGATACCACCAAATGATATTAAGGAAACAATACATTCCCAATACAACTTTTGGAACACACAAGGGGCACTATGAGTTCTTGGTCATGCCTTTTGGGTTGATTAGTGCTCCTACTTTTTAAAGCCTTATGAATACCATTTTTTGACCCCATTTTAGAAAAGTTGTGTTTATTTTCTTTGATGATATTTTTATCTATAGTAAATCATGGGAAGGTCACATTAAATAAGTGGATAAAGTTCTACAAATTCTTGAGAACAATTAATTATATGTAAAAGGATACAAATATGCTTTTGGGAAACAAGAAGTAGAGTATTTAGGTCATATTGTTTCAAAGGAAGGAGTCAAGGTGGACCCTCAAAAGATCTGATATATTACAAAATGTCCCATTCCTATGAGCATTGGGAGTCTTAGAGGATTTTTGGGACTTACAAGATATTATCTGAAATATGTTGAGAATTATATGTGCATTCTAAGCCCACTCACAACTCTTTTGGAGAAAAACTAACTATTATGTAATTATGAGGTTAATTTGGCATTCTCTCTCTCTTAAAGGATGTCACGTATTCTACATCAACATTGACAACACCTGATTTGGGGAAAACATTCATAATGTAATGTGATGCATAGGGACAAATAATTGCAGTAGTGTTGACGCAAGAAGACAAACCATTGACTTTTGAAAGTAAATAATTCAAAGGAAAATATTTGGTGAAATCAACATATGAAAAGAAATGGAAGCAATTCTACATGCAATAAAAAATGGCGACAATATCTCATTGGGAGACACTTTAAATTCAAGGCAAACCATGATAGCCTAAAGTAAATTTTGAAGTAAATATTGTCATAAGAAGAGCAACAAAAATGTGTAGCAAAAGTACTAGGGTTTGATTTTGAAATAATATACAAGAAGGGGAACAACAATGTGGTAGTAGTTTCTCTTTCTAGAATAGAAGAAGCATCAAGTTTATATTCGATTACATTTTCTATTCCAATGTGGTTGGATGAAGCTCACCATGAATGGAAAATGACAACAATACTAAAGAAAAAATCCATTGTATAAAGGAATGGATGAATTTTATGGAACATTGGGAGTGGAAAGGTGATATCCTTTGGTACAAGGGTAGGATATTTTTATGTCCTCCATCAAAGTTGAAGCAACAAATATTAATGGATTCCTACGAATCTTTGATGGCGGGACATGCAAGGTTCCTTAAAACATATTAAAGCATCAACAAACATTTTTTTTCGAGGAAGGGAGTGAAAAAATGTACTAAAATGTTGTAAGCAAATGCCAGGTTTCCCAAAGAAATAAAGGAGAGAAAATAAAATATTCAAGGTTATTTTAGCCATTACACATACCTAATCAAAGGTGACAAGAGATATCAATGAACTTCATTACATAGTTACACAAATCTAAAGATAAAGATTCCATTTCTCTGGTAGTTGATAAACTCACAAAATATGCACCTTTTTGTGGAATTGAAAGTACATATACAACAAGCCAAGTGGTAGAGGTGTTCCTAGAGGAAATTGATGAACTTTGTGGTCTTTCCAAGGTTAGTAAGTGACAAAGATCCAAAATTTATAGGTAATTTTTGGAAAGAATCATGGAGGACGAGTGGACATCATTGGCAATGAGTTCAACATATCATCCATGAACATATGGTTAGACATAGATAGCTAACAAATGTTTAGAGGGTTATCTATGATGTTATTCTTCAAAAAAGCAATCTAAACGGATGAAATGGCTTCCCTTAGTAGAATGGTGGTACAATACTACCTATCATACATCTACTAAAATGACCCTGTTCGAGACTCTTTATCAATATCTATCTCTTAGTATCTCATATTTTTTACAAGATAAGTCCAAAGTATAGGCAAAATATTCACATATAGAGAAGATTAAAGAAACTTTGACAATTCTTAAGAAAAACCTTCAAATGGGAAAAAATAGAATGAAGTAGTAAGCATATCAACATCAATGTGAAAGATAATTTAAGGAGGGTGATTAGGTAGTTTAGAGACTACAAACTTATAAGCAATCTACACTTAAGCAAAAGAAGAATCAAGAATTAGCTCTAAAAGTTTATGGACCCTACATGATTATTCATAGGATTGGACAAGTGGTGTATGAGTTAGATTTTCCTCCTCACATTCATAAGGTTTTTCATGTATCTTTTCTAAAAAAGCTCGTGGGACAAACCACGTCAGCGCAAACAAAACTTCTAGAATTAGATGAAGAAGGGAAGTTGATTCTTTCCAAAAAAAGATATGGATCAACATTCTTTATCTCTTCAAAATAGAACCATTATGGAATACCTAATCAAGTGGAAGAATATGCCTCTAGAAGAAGCTAAATGGGAAAATGAGCAGTTCATGAAGAAGCACCCTCAATTACAAGCTTTTAGGAAAAAACTTGTTTAAAGAGGGGGAATATGTTTTGTTTTTTTTAATTAGAATGAGTATAGATTTATATTAAAAATCACGCCCATTCGCAAAAAAACCCGTGAATTTACATCAAAATAACCAAGCCTTCAAAGAACTGGTGGTGTTTCATTTGTTCTGCAATTTTTCTACTACAGATGTGTATATTCTTCCCACAAAAGTTCCTCATTTTGGTGCTCTTACAACTATATATACTACAAAATTGAGACAATAGATATATACATTTACCTTGCATCATATAGATAATGGGTGAAAAAAGGAAACGTGTGAGATTATATGTCTATTGGTGCTGCACTGTTTAGGTCTAGGCCAAAAAAGACTTCTTGAGAGCCTTTGTTGTTATCCTATTTGGTCACATCCTCCATGATTTCCTCAATGCTATCCTTCATGGTTTCCCCTTTGAGATTTAGTTGCTCGAGTTGTTTCCTCAGGGCATCAACCTCATCTTCCAATACTCGAATGCGCTCTCGTTTTCCCAGCTCCCTATCCTGCATTGCCATGTTCTCGTTGAGCCATTGATGTTTACTACGTTGTAGTTCAGCTAGAGCCTCTCTCATCTCCCAATGATCTCACACACAAGTGATGCAGGATGGTCTATTCTTTCCATCCGTTAGAGAAGAGTCAACTCGCGACCCCCCAGATCTCGGCATGTGGCTGCCTTAGGATCTTGACCATGAACAAGCTTCAACATTTTGCATACTAGCCTCCATTTTTCGAATTTTTTACCAACTCCAATTTTTTTTGTCTCTTTCCTCCTTGTTTTCCTCCAGCCAGACACCCTCGTAGACCTAGTGGTTATAGTCTTGTTTCCGGACGTCTGTGCTCAACCCAACTTCACTCCAATGTTTGATAAATAAATCAACTCCTGAATTCTAGCTCCAAATCTTGACCCATGGTAGGAGAGTAATTTCTTTGGATATATGTGGAATTGTTTTAGGAAGTCCTTACTTGTATGACAGAAAAGCTATTTTCTATAGAGATGAGAACAAGTATCTACTCGTTAAAGATGGAATCGAATACTTTGTAAGAGCTCATACTCAAGAATAATTATACTCTCATAAACTCAGGGCAGATGAAACGAATGATAAATTCATGCAAACAATTTTTACTGATGGTTGTAAAGGAAAAGAAACCTGA